>JASAND010031725.1:0-15323 GCA_030248195.1 Trissonchulus latispiculum | reverse complement strand
CTTTGGGTTTTTGCGTGCCGCTTTCGGTTACAACAGCATTAAGCTATGTATATATATATATATGTACTGAACTAGAAAACATATTAACAGGGAAAGTTACAGCATATGTAGCGTGCATACAATTATTGCGCAAAAAAAAAATGAAATTTACCCCCCCCCCCCCAGCCTTCGGTCAACACCGCCCCCCCTGAAAATTTTTCGTACCTACGCTACTGTATATATATATATACGATACAGCCAACACACACATATTATCCTCTTTTGTGCGGAGCATTTTTGTTACTTGTATATATATATATACAAGAAATAAAAATGCTCCTCTGGAGCATGAAAAAAGTAATATGGGTTATGGTGAGGTTGTAAAATCAAGAGAGGACTAGTCTTTAAAATGCTTAATATGGGGCTAGGTTCAAAAATAGGAGAGGACTAGGTTGTGAGCGAATTAATATGGGCACAGCTTCGCCGAACAACCCATATTCGCGGTTTGTAAATGTATATAAATTATTATGCATATCCACGATACATTTAGTTTATAGTTCATAAACAATCTACAGCTACGGTATATATGTGTTCGAGCTTTATTCGAACTTTTATTTTAGCAAACGTTTTCTTCGATAAATGCTTTATACTAACCTGCGCAATTTACGTATCCATTTATACGGAAAATTTATATTCAAGAATAATTTAGATCTCTCCTTATTTCCTCCTGACTTGGACCAACAGCTTTAGCATCATATCGTTAGATCTCTCCTAATAGTAGAGCCTGCTGTAGTTCAACACAACACAATGATGATAATTTACGTATATATTCCTAGCTAGCCTAACAGTGCATGCAAACAGCTATATTCAATGAGTATTCAACGTTTAAATTTTTTATTGACTGACATTGATAGCTCTAAGCTAAGACGAAACGTGAAATCCCGCGAATATGGGTTGTTCGGCGAAGCTGTGCCCATATTAATTCGCTCACAACCTAGTCCTCTTCTATTTTTGAACCTAGCCCCATATTAAGCATTTTAAAGACTAGTCCTCTCTTGATTTTGCAACCTCACCATCACCCATATTACTTCTGTCATTTTAAAGGATCCCTTTCCAGCAATGCGGCAATGGTTACAAGGAGCTTGAACAGTGCCGTAGGTAGAGCAGAAAACTGATTATATAAATATATAGTACCACTGAATTCTCACCTCCGCCCCAAGCTTCGGCCGCTGCAACCTGTGTTTGTGGGTAGTGTAAGGATAAAACTTTTTTGCCTCCCCAAAAAGTTCGACAGTATAATACCCATCGTGTTCAGCGACACGGATTTACTATATGGATACCGCCATAGGGCCGAAAAACGTTGTTTTAGGCGGTTTGACCAGTGGTCAGTAGGCACCATAGACCATAGTGACCACTGGGTCACTTCCCTCGATTTCGGCAATATGCCCATTGAAACGAGCGTAGTCGATTTACTATATATGCCCCCGACCAAAACGCCGAAAAACGCAGTTTTAGGCCGTCTGACCAGTGGTCAATAGGCCCCACAGGCTGTAGTGACCAGTGGTCACTTCCGTCGGTTTCGGCAATATGCCCATTGAAACGAGCGTAGTCGATTTACTATATATGCCCCCGACCAAAACGCCGAAAAACGTCGTTTTAGGCCGTTTGACCAGTGGTCAATAGGCCCCATAGGCTGTAGTGACCAGTGGTCACTTCCGTCGGTTTCGGCGATATGCCCATTGAAATGAGCGTAGTCGATTTACTATATATGCCCCCCAACCAAAACGCCGAAAAACGCCGTTTTAGGCCGTTTGACCAGTGGCCAATAGGCCCCATAATCTGTAGTGACCAGTGGTCACCTCCGTCGGTTTCGGCGATATGCCCATTGAAATGAGCGTAGTCGATTTACTATATATGCCCCCAACCAAAACGCCGAAAAACGCAGTTTTAGGCCGTTTGACCAGTGGTCAATAGGCCCCATAGGCTGTAGTGACCAGTGGTCACTTCGTCGGTTTCGGCGAAATGCCCATTGAAATGAGCGTAGTCGATTTACTATATATGCCCCCAACCAAAACGCCGAAAAACGCAGTTTTAGGCCGTTTGACCAGTGGTCAATAGGCCCCGTAGGCTGTAGTGACCAGTGGCCACTTCCGTCGGTTTCGGCGGTATGCCCATTGAAACGAGCACTAGCGTAGCCAGAAAAAATTTCGGAGGGGGGCAAGCCAAAAACGCTCTGAAATTTCTGCCGCAACTAAACAGTTGGTTGAAATTTTCCAGCAAAATCTGGAGGTTTTGAGATATTTTCGTTGAAAAGTAGCGCCGCAGGCGAAAATTTTTCGAAATATTTATTCGCGGTGCTGCTACTCATTAAAAATTTTTCTTTTGTCTCCGATTTCGGGGGGGGGGGCATGCCCCCCTCGCCCCCCCCCTGGCTACGCGCCTGGAAACGAGCGTAGTCGATTTACTATATATGCCCTCGACCAAAACGCCGAAAAACGCAGTTTTAGGCCGTTTGACCAGTGGTCAATAGGCCCCATAGGCTGTAGTGACCAGTGATCACTTCCGTCGGTTTCGGCGATATGCCCATTGAAACGAGCGCAGTCGATTTACTATATGTGCCCCCGACCAAAACGCCGAAAAACACTGTTTAGACTGAGTTTTCCCAACTTTGACCCTGGGCGAGGAACCACGGAAGCCATGCTGACCAGTGGTCACTTCGGGCGGTATCGGCAGTATGCTCATCGTTTTCAGCGACCCCGATTTACTATATATGGGGACCACCCCGAGGCCGAAAAACGCCATTTTTAGTGACTTTTAGGCCATTTCTAGCAAAAGTGGGACTTAGAAACTTTTCGCCCAAACAGGCCAAAAAAATGCAAAGTTTGAGCCCATCTCCTGAAAGCTAGGGAGCAAAATTAAAAAATCCCCCTCGTTACTTTATGCACCCTACTGATAGTTTTCAACAAAAGATACTAGACCTCTCCAACTTCTACCCAGTTCTAGAAAAGTGTGACCAAAATTTGCGAAAAATAGCGAAAGTCCGACTTTGGGACCTTGGCACAGAGCCAAAATTGGCCAGGTGCCAAAATGACCAAAAAAGGTAGCATGGGGGGATCCTGTCTACCAACATTAATAGTAGTATGGTGCCAAAATGCCCACATCGTTCCAACACTTCGCCGTAAAATGCATTTCCAATAAGCGTTATTTACTCAGAAAAAAAACGCACGGTAACTATCGCCTAGTGCAAAAATTCGAAGTTTCGAATTCGAACCAAAAGTATGGTGGTACTTGTAGTACTACTCGAGTTGTTTACGATGATAACCTTTTTACCACTCCCGGGCCTCTAATTAGCTGGCACCAGGCCAACACGGTCTCCAGGGGGCCGCGCAGACGCCTTTATACCCATATTATGTAGGGGCGCTATCGCGCCCATACATAATATATATAAACATAGGGCAATTTTTGAAAAATGCTAAAAATGATGTATATAATTTGATAAAACTTATTATTCTATCGTGTAGAGAATGGTTTTTACGTAGAATTGGCTGTTAAAATCCACAATTGTACCTGTATTGGGTCCTCCAGCAGCGAAATGGCACTTTTAAGGTTTTTAGCCCCTAGCTAGCCAGGTAAGCAAAATTGCCCGAATCTGACCGCATAGGATGACGCAGCGTGCTCGATAGTACCGTGCTATAGTCTCAAATTGTTTCCGTGTTGAGTTGTTAAAAAATTTTTCAAAAAAATTTGGGTGGGTTTTTCCCCCCAAAGTGGGTTTTTTTCCCCGCCACGTTTGGCTATGTGCCAGACTAACGGTACAGCGGATCGGTCTAATTTTGGCTGTGTGCAAAGAGGAAGAGTTGCCATCATTGCAGATATTTGCAAAACTTTTCTAGCCCAACCCAGTCAAAAGTTACATCGGTCCAAACTTTTGGTAAATTTTTGGATGTTTGAACCAAAAAGTATATAGTTGTCATTTTCAAAATGTCATAAAATGAGCAGGAGTGAACCAAATGACTTGATCTTTGCATACATAGGTAAGAAAGAGTCGCGCTTCCTGCTGCTATGTTTTGGAGCTCATATCTCCAACCCACAGTGCTCGTGCGGTTCCTACTTTTCCTACTTTTTTCCTATTTTTCCAGATTCCTACTTTTTCCTACTTGAGGCCAAAAATTCCTACTTTTTCCTACTTTTTTCTTGGCTGGTAAATTTTATTATGTTAATTTTGGTTTTCTGCTTCAATTTTACAAAAATTTCGCGCCTACGGCGCGGAAAGTTTTATTTTAATGCTCACTTTATCTCCTGAAAAGGTACACTCTCATTCTGCAGGCCAAGGCAAGTGTTTGCGAAACAAAACTGGGCTTGTCCATTTTGGTCCGAACTGTTCTCTATATAATATGGTTCACGTTGAGTATAGCGTCTTGCTCTTGCTAGAATTATGTTAACTTGTGGTGCTGCATGAAGGGCAAATCATCTGACGCTCTGAATTTGGCTTACCGACGCACCGGATTCGTCCACTGATGCACCGAATTTGGCTTACCGACTCACCGGATCCATCCTCTGACGCACCGCATTTGGCGTCTGACACACCGAGTTTGGTTTACCGATGCACCGGATTCGTCCTCTGGCGCACCGAATTTGGCTTGCCGACGCACCGGATTCATCCTCTGACGTACCAAATTTTGCTTACCGGCGCATAGGATTCGTCATCTGACGCACCGAATTTGGCTTACCGACGCAATGGATTCGCCCACTGATGCACCGAATTTGGCTTACCGACGCACCGGATCCATCCTCTAACGCACCGGATTTGGCGTCTGACACACCGAGTTTGGTTTACCGATGCACCGGATTCGTCCTCTGACGCACCGAATTTGGCTTACCGACGCACCGGATTCATCCTCTGACGCACCGATTTTGGCTTGCCGACGCACCGGATTTGTCATTTGACGCACCAAATTTGGCTTACCGACGCACCGAATGTGGCATTCCGATGCACCGTATTTCGGTTATCTATGCACCTGATTTGATCTAACTGCACCGGTCGGATTTGGCCTACTGGCGCAACGGACTTGGACTTTAGGGCTTTTGTGTCAAACACTGATTATTTACACAACAAATTTAGTTTGCACAGTGAAAAATAAATTTACGCAACAAAATGCGTAAAAAATTTAGAAAATGTTTGTTAACTCTGAAAAAAAGTTTCAAGCTTTTCATATTTCAAAAAGCTTTAATATTTAGCTGGGGGCTACCGCCCCCAGACCTCCACTTTGTTCCCATGGTTATCAATAATGTTTTTTACGTCAGGGATCCGTCCCGTAGCAATTGTTTTTCGTGTGAAAAATCGCCTTAAGCCTGATACAGTTAGATTTAACCTTCAACGAGAAGAAACAATGTGCAAAGGTTGCTGGAAAAAATGTTTCAAACTTGAAATTTTTAAAAATTTAACGGAGGCTACGCCTCCAGACCCCGCCCGTCTGTATTCTTACTCATTGCTGATTGCTACGATACCTGAAGCTAATATATATTTTATAAGAGTAAAGGCCATACCTAAATGGAAGGTCCAATTTCACTGACCCTTGTGGAAGCAAATTTGGGTACCCCTTGTGGAAAAGATTTTTCTTAAGCGCACTTTTGAAAGCGATTTTTAGCAATTTTTTACGTTTTTTAACAAAAAACAGCAATTGTTTAGCAAAAACAACGTTTTTTGAACGTTTGTAAACAAAAATAGCGACGTTAAGCGAAAAATTCCAGCGAAGCCTGAAACCTTTTTGAAATTTTAGTCGGGAAAACTATTTTTTTGGGCAATTTCCTTACCCCTTGTAGGTTGTACCCAATTTTCTTATCCCTTGTGAGAGCAATATATATCGGGACCCCTTGTGGACGACCTCGCCGAGGGGGGAAATTGCCCCTCTCCCCCCCCCCCCCTTTGTCCACCTGTGATAAAGGCAGATGTAGCAGAAGCCTGCTAGTCTTGCAGCATATATATCCACTGAAAAAAATTGAAAATATTTACTATATTCGTTATAGGCGGATATAATGAACGAATAAGCGACTATAATGAGCGAATAAGCGAATAAACAATGTTACAAAAACTGCCCATACTCATTAATTGATCGCGGAAATGCTCTAAATTAATTCCTGGAAGGAAAGAGTTGTAACAGCAAAAATTCTTCAACTTCTGGGGGGCCCCACCCCCAGACCCCCCCCGTAGTTACTTTCGTGAGTTTAATGCTTACTTTCCATAACTTTAGGTTAAATAATGGAATGATCACAGCCAGGGGCGCACCCAAGGGGGGGGGGGGCGGCCGCCCCCCCTGTCAGGTTTCGAAGGTCAGAAAAATTACTAAGCGGAAAGAAGAAAAAGGAGAAAAAACAAAAATTTTCGCGCCTTCGGCGCGAATTTAACATTGTTTGTGTGTTTTGAGGGTAGCATATGGGGCGGGGTGGGATGGCTGGCCTTCAATTACGCATTTTCTTTCTGAAACTTGAGTTATGATAAATAGGCATCACCCGCCAATGTTTTCAAATCATGGTTTTTCTGCATTTTATTGTACATACGCTTAACAGGGTTGGGAGTCTCGGTCTCTCCCTAAAGCCGAGACTTGGCGAGTCTCGGTCTCGGACCAAGACCGGAAACTTTTTGAAAACATCAAATTTCTGCGAAAATTTAAATAAATGTTTGTTTTGAATAAAATATTTTGAAAATAAATGTTTTGAAAACTAGCTAACGAGGTGCCGAAACCATATGTTTATGTGTTAAAGACCCTAAAACAATCTCAAAAACTGTAAGAAACTAAGTTTAAGCCTAATATCAGTGGCGGATCCAGGGGGAGGGCCCCGGGCACCCCCCATTGCGATTTGGGCCCCTCCCTTTGAACTTGAGGGCCCCCATCCAAAGTTTGTCTTTACTGTAAGTTTTCCCAGGTTTTTCACAATATCCAGCAGAACTGGGATTATGAAGTTGGCGATACAAGTAATGATGATAAATATGTCGTTCTTTTCGTCAACTTTTCGCGCCTTCCATTGTAGATTGTGAAATTTCAATGCATTGGCAATATTGTATAAATTTAGATAGAATGCTGCCTAGGGAAACCATGGGAAAACTTAACCTCTCAACTTTAAACGCTCATAACTTGCTAACGACGTAACGTATTGCGTTAAGATTAGTATATTCTGAATCAGAAAAGTCTCCTCTATCTTTTAGGTGCTTTTCGCGCGGCGATGGGGCCGTCACGCGCGGCCATCCGCGCACGCCTTCGGCGTGGTTCTCGTTTGGCACATTTGACAAAATTCCTTTCGCCAAAACAGTTTTAAACTGCGCAAACTGAAGAATTTAATCAGAATGTTGCATATTGCCAAAGACTAGGCACACTAAATTGGTTTCATTGATCTCAACAGTCTTAGAACGTTGAATTTGTTTCAATCAGGCATCACAACTTAGAACTATCTCTGCACACTTTCAAAAAACGTTTAAGATCTCAGGGTTAGTATATGTTCATAATTCTGGCGTTATCTTGAACTCTTTTGAGCTGGGGCCCCTCCCTTTACAAAATCCTGGATTCGCCGCTGTTGCTGTTCTCGGTCTCGGTAAAATCTCGGTCTCGCCCAACCATACGCACACTTTTTTTACAAAATGCAATTTAAAAATGCACACACAAATGCTCAGTCAAATTCTGCTTCCGCTAGCCACAAAATGGCTCTAAAAATTTTCAAACTTCTGTAAATTTTAAGGGGGCTGCCGCCCCCAGACCCCCGCTATATATTTCCTATTTTTATCACAACTATATACTTTGCGTTGCTTAGTTTGAGTTAATACCTTATCTGGTGAATCCAGGGGCCAGCGAGAAGACAAATATGATCCTTTGAAACAGCAAAAACTGGTCAGAAAAAATTGCGTTTGTGTCTAGAATGCAAAAAATTTCTCAACTTCTGGGGGGCTGCGCCCCCCATACCCCCTGCTTTCACATTTCTAAGACTGATTAATTCTATTTAACTACCTCAATCAATGAAACCATCTAGTACATGCTTGTTCTCAAAGCATGTAAAACACATGTAAAATTAAAAAGAAAAATTTCAATATTGGCTCCGCCCCCCCTGTCAGAAAAGTCTGGGTGCGCCACTGATCACAGCATAATGTAATAGACGGTCGACTATCCAGTGTTATATTTTTTCAAACAAAAGCTTGAGGTCTGAAATTACGCACCAAACATATAGTATATACCCATTTCGAGGAAAACGCACCGGATTTCCACCCCCCGTCCGAGAAAAAGTCTGCCCAGGTATGGTGCCGCTCCCCTGTCAGAAAACTCTGGGTGCGCCACTGATAAGGGGGGGGGTCCATTTTTGGCCTATTTTTCGACCATCTCTAATTTTTCTCATTTTCACATATTTTGTTGTCCGATTGGTATATATATATATTTTCAAAATAAATAAAATATTATTTTGATGACTTTAAACATAAAGTCGGATGGATCTCTTACGGTTAATGAGTAATTTCACCTCAAAGTTGATGTCAGTATATAATATTGTGTTAAACATAGGATTAGGAAATTGGAAAAGCTTCAATTTTTTGACTAGTGACAAAAAATCTCGAAGCTGGGCAAAGGTACCGGCATGATTTGGTACGTTAGATAGAAACGTCTATTTATATGCTGCGATTTGTTGGAATTAGATTTTTGAGTTATTCCTTTGAATTTTTGTAAACAAATTTTTGAAACCTGTTGACTGTGAAATTAGACGTTTTTCGTTACTGAAATCGGGGGGTTCCAACTTTAAGCAAGCATTACAAAAATGCAAAGGCCTAACTAAAAAATCTAATTCCAGCAAATCACAATAAATTGACTTTTCTAACGATACCAAATCATGCTGGTGATCTTTGCCCAGTTTCGAGATTTCTTGTCACTAGAAGCCAGGCTTTTTCAAAAATTTTAAAATGTTTCGATTTTTGCCTTTAAATTAACTGCCAAATGTCAAAATATCTCATCGGACGTTATTTCTGATGGCTCAATTTTGACTTCAGTTATGTCAGCTAAGTGGTCCAACTTTGTCGTTGCATCCAAATCTGCCCGTCAGGCACCCATTATGGCAAAAATGGCAATTTTTCAAAATATGCTATGTTTTATATCAATCGAAATCTTGCAGGTTCAGGATCCATGTTTCTATGTTATATATCAATCGAAATCTTGCAGGTTCAGGATCCATTTTTCTCATAATGGTTCGGAAATGTTCTATTTTAAGTTAATCGCTGTAAAATGTTTCGAGAAATTTGTGATGCCAGTAGGCCTGTTTCGCCGTAAAATTTGTTAACAAAAATTCTGATCGTGCTTAACGGGTTTGAAACTGACTAAAATGGTTTAATTTGTGATATTTAGACATAAGCAAGAAATTCAAGCCAAATTCTTGAAATTTATATGCGAAAACTTACTGGAGTTTACTGCAGTACCCTCATTTTTGCTGATATTCAAATTGGAATACACTATGGCTCATAACTTACGGAGAACAGAACGAAACAACTATATAAACATTTAAACTATAAATGTACAACATATTTGGCTAAATTATGTGTGAAAATGACCGAAATCAGCAATGTGCGTAAGAACGCAGGCAGGCGTGGTCTGGGGACAGAGCCCCCAGCAGAAAATTTTTAGAACTATATACTACGTTTGAAACCCATTTTGGCGATAACTTTGCATAAAACTTTGTTCTAGTTTGAGCAGAAATCTAGCTGCGTCAGAACAAATTTCATTTGCGTCACGCCAAAAAATTTGCGTTGTGATGTAGCTCCTGGCGCTAAAAACAAACTATGCTCAGGAATGAAGTAGAAAAGTTGTGTTTTGCCTAAAAAATCTTCGATACATCTTGACCTCTGGCAGTAGAAGTAGGGTTATCTGAAGATACTCACTCCAGCACCAAAATTATATATGTTTTTAGTTTATTTTCCAGCTCTTTCGTCTAGTTAAATAAATTTTCTTTCTTCCGAATCCTGACGGGGCATGCGGCCGCATGCCCCCTGGCTGCGCCCCTGGTGCATACTAGAGGTTGATGAACTCAAAAATTCAAAAATTTTAAAATTTTTAAAAATTTTATATAAATTTTATTTTGGTAAGGGGGGACCAAGGGGAACCGAAAAATTTTTTGAAAAAATCTTGCTGAAAACGTGCATATACAGGGGTTTTCAGGGGCGCTGAGCACGAATCCGAAATCCGTTTTTCGATAAAGCTTTTCGTTAGCTCAGGATAAGCGGAAATCTTAAGCTTATAACTTTAGCTTATTTTAAGCTAACGAAAAGATGCAGCAAAAACGGTTTTCAGATTCGTGCTCAGCACCTCTGAAAACCCCTGTATGCACGCTTTCAGCAAAAGTTTTTAAAAAAATTTTTCGGTTCCTTTTGGTCCCCTCTTACCAAAATAAAATTTGAAATTTTTTGAAATTTTTTAATTTCAGTTATTGGTCAAAAAATTAAAAGTTATGGCTGGGGGGGGAATTGCGCAAGAGACCCGATAATTCTAAAGATATTTTTGGATTTTGGAAATACTTAAATGAAACTTGGGTCGGTGTTGAGCTTTCCTCGTCAGCTTGGCTTGAAAAGTGTTAACTGTTGTAATGCGTAGTCGTTGTTCCAAAATTGTGTTCTTTGGAACGAACAAATTTCAAAAAGGAACAAAAAATTAAATTTGGGTAAGGTTAAAGAAAAGAACAAAGTAGGCTCTTCACAAAGTGGAATAATTTCACGCGGTTCAAGGAATTTGGGTGAAGCGGGTAGGGTGATGTCAGATGTGGATGAGGGTTTTTGCCCCTAGTCCTGCTTATGGGGGCACGAGAAGGTAGCTAATTTTACAGAATTTGATAGACTTATTTGTACGAAGCATTATCAGAAATAAATTTTTCAGACAATGTGTAATGATTTTTCAAAGAATTACCTTACGGAGTGGATATACATTGGTCCGATTCTGGGCGAGGGAGAGCTATACCCCAACTTCAGGTGTCTGTTTATGAAATATATATACATATACTCCAAATTTTCGATTGTTTATCTCAAAAATAGCGAACATTGTGGATTTTTTAAAATTTTTTGGTAAAAAAGTAAAAATGATTTTAAACAATTGTTTCTATTTTTGAGAAATTTAGAACACTAGTTTGCTTAAAATGTACATTTTTTGTTTACAAAAAATCGCTGTTTTAAGCTTAAAATGAGCAAAAATTGAGAAATTTTTGAAAATTTGACCTCAAAAACCTAATTTTTTGACACTGTTAAAAAGTGGGTGGGGGCTTGCCGTAAAGTGGGCGGGGGCTCCGGAAAGTGGAGGGGGCTCACCCCCCCCCACTAAAAATGTCAGTAAGCATCGGCACCCTATTGCCTTCTGTAGGTTGGAGTTCTCTCCAGGGGTTACTTTACCTTTTACCAGGGTTTTTTTTCAAAATCGGACCTGTGTAAATCTTGTGTAAATTTAAATTTCACTGTGTATTTTTGTTTGAAGCTGTGTAAAATTTAAAAGTGTCGTTTTTCAACTGTAATATAAAATAAAATACATTTAGACGTTATTTTCTTGCTACAATGTTATTTTCGGATCATTCAAGCCAAAGTTATGCCAACTGCACTTGTGTAACATGTCGAAAGAAGCCACGCGGGGGGTCTGGGGGGCGGAGCCCCTCAGAAGTTGAGAAAATTTTGTAAATTGCAACAGAATTCATAATGGAAATGTTTAAAAAGATTAATTCATTTAATGTCAGAAATAAGATTGGACAAATTCAAATTTCTGAAAAAACACTTCGCCTACTGAAACGATTTCTTTATTTTTCCAACTTTTTGGAATAATTTTTTCACAAACTTGCTGGTCACGTACAGGGGCGCACCCAGGATTTTGAAAGGGGGGGGGGGGTCGAGCCGGAAAAATTTTTTGCTTTCGCCTGACACGTTTACGCTGGGGGGGGGGGCGGTGGCGAAGTTTTCAACAAATAGTTCGTTTTGGGAGCCACAAAAATGACGATATTTATGAGTCGTCTTAAGGCGACGCGGGGGGTCTGGGGGGCGGTGCCCCCCAGAAGTTGGGAAAATTTTTGAAATTTTGTAAAAAGTCGTAATGGAGATCTTTAAAAAGATTTCAATAAAAGTTGAGAAATTCTTTGACATAATGGCAAAATTTGTATTGGAAAGCTTGAAAAGATATGAATACAAAGCTCTGCGAGGCGCATTGTTAACATTTTAAATTGTTAAAATCGATATATATATATATATATATATATATATATATAGAATAGTGCCGCAGACACGAAAAATTAAAAAACATGACGTAGAAAAGCAGGAAGGACTTTTTTGAAATCGAGATAGAAAAGTACCGCAGCCACGGAAATTCAGTAAAATGGAGATAAGAAAGCGCCGCAGGCGAGAAAAATTTTAAAAATCTGGATAGAAAAGCGCCGCAGGCGAGAAAAATTTTCATAATTTTTTATTTTATGCACTAAAAATAGCTCAATTTTTGCTTTCTCCCCGAAAATTCCCGGGGGGGTCGGACAAAAAGGGGGGTCGGAACCCCCAAAACCCCCCCTGGGTGCGCCCATGGTCACGTACTAAGGTTCGATGCTTTAACTGCTACTGGGGACGGCTCCATATAGTACAGACACACCAATTATACAACGGAGGGGGGTCTGGGGGGCGGAGCCCCCCAGAAGTTGAGAAATTTTTTAAATTAACGGCAGAAACGGCATTGAAAAGTTGTATTCCTTTAGCTTTCGTATTGAATATTTCTTGGGTTGTATGGCAACTATTTTTAGGCTCTGGCTGCTTTTATTATTATATATACAAGAGATAAACAAGAAATCATATTGAATAATACTAGCTTCAGAAAACATATGTATATATAGTTAAATACGAATAAATACTAGCTATTTACGAATATTCGCACGCAGTACGAAAATATATATATTATACGCAACTGTATAAGTAGAAGCATTAAGACTTAGGAGAATAAAACACCCATAACCATGTTGATGCAGAAATGCAGAAAACCATTCTAAACCATTGGAAACAGGCGGGGGTCTGGGGGCGGCAGCCCCCAGTTAAAAGCTAGAGCTTTTTTAAAACTTAAAGTCTTGAAAACTATTTTTTCAGAGCACTTTTTGTAAAAATTTTCGAAAATTTGGCTGTGTATTTTGTTGTGTAAATTAGTTTTTCACTGTGTAAATTAATTTTTTTGTGTAAATACACAGTATTTTACACAAAAAAACCCTGCCTTTTACTTATATACCTTTATATACCTGTGGGCAGGCGCGTAGCCAGGGGGGGGGAATTCCCCCCCGAAATTGTGTTGCCCCCCAGGAATTTTTTCCTGCCATGTGTAAAACGCCCATTTTTTCAAAAAATTTTCGCGCCTTCGGCGCGAACTAAGTGTATTTTACCGTTATAATACGTGTTTCGCGCTTAAACATGACTCTATTTGTTGTACCGTGACCACCTTCTGCATCATTTGGGTGCATGAACGAACACGCACTGCGCCTTGAAGATTATTGTAATTTCAACGAATACTCTGTAAAAATTCCACGAAGGTCAAGAAATAATAAAATTTTTCAGCTTCCGGGAGTAGTATAGGGCTGCACAATTGGGAGCACTTTGGG
Organism: Trissonchulus latispiculum; assembly: GCA_030248195.1. Lineage (NCBI taxonomy): Eukaryota > Metazoa > Nematoda > Enoplea > Enoplida > Ironidae > Trissonchulus > Trissonchulus latispiculum. Next base: position 1,733 of record JASAND010031725.1, on the reverse strand, counting down.
CTAATTTTGGATTCCATTTATGGACCTCCTGTCAAATTATGACAGCTAGCTGTCAAATGGCTGTCAAAGATATTAAGCTGTCAAAATTAATGATCTTGAGCTATCAAATTAATGGGTTGGTCCACCATCTGTCTGTGTGGCTATAATTTTGTCTTACAATCTGCAAATTTCTGATACCATCTGTCAGCTACCATCTTTTAATTTCTATATGAATGACTTATGCTTCCAAAAAAAATTAATTTCGACTCCTTAATTGCTTTTGGGTAAATATTGGATTCCTCAACTTAATAGCTTTTGGGTAAATTTTTAATTCCTCAAGTCTAACATGCTTTGGGTAAATGTGCATCTAACAACATGAAATTGTGTGGGCTAATTCCTCAAAGCTTAACTGCATGAAAGATTAATTACATTTGGGCTAATTTTCAGTTCCTCAAATTTAATTGCAGACAAGATTAATTGCTTTTGGGTTGATATAGAATTCCTCAAAGATTATGATTAATTACTTTTGGGCGAATATAGGATTCTTCAAAACATAGTTACATGAAATTGATGTGGGCTAATTTCTGATTCCTCAAAGCTTATATGATTAATTACTTTTGGGCTAATATAGAATTCCTCAACTTTTGGGTTGATATAGAATTCCTCAAACTACAGAAAATATTAATTGCTTCTGGGCTAATGTAGAATTCTTCAAAGATTATGAACTGAATGATTAATAGCTTTTGGAAAAATATTGGATTCCTCAAACTTAATATCTTTTGGGTTGATGTAGAATTCCTCAAAGATTATGATTAATTACTTTTGGGCTAATATAGGATTCCTTAAGTCTATGAGAGACTAACTGTGTGGGAGAATTTCCGATTCCTCACAGTTTATGATTAATAGCATTTGGGTTAATTTTCAATTCCTCAAGACCATGAAGATTAATTACTTTTTGGCTAATTTTCAATTCCTCACAGTCAAGTATTTAAAATTCAATTTCTCAAAATGGCTTGTATCAGTAAATATTGAAATCCCCAAGAAAATATTTAGGCTCGGATAAGATTCCTGTTGGATGAATTCTTCAAAAGCATGAAAACATATGTGTGACAATTTAATGTATTTACTATAATTCCAGGTGTATGTGGCAAACCTATTCAAAAATATTTTCAGCTTCAGTAATTTTGAAAATTATAGTGTAGAGTTGCTTTAAACTGGCAGGGAAACAAATTGTGACACAAAAAACCTACGCATGAGACAACTGTACAGTGAAAATGTATGAAACCTACAAGTGTAAAAAAGACGCTTAACAAATGTTTGAAAAATTTAATTTCAATTGGAATTTTAAAGGCAGATGGTAATGCATGATTTTAAAAATGTTAAATTGAAAATGGAGATGAGCAGATGTTATGATGAACATTATGACTTGGAAAAATGTAAAGATATGAGAATAAATCAGGGAACATATCACAGTTTTAATACCAGTATAATATTGTTGGTAGTAGCTGAAAACACATGATAATACGAAAATGCAACTATTTTATGAAACCTAGCACAGGAATGCAGCAAAATTAATATGTAATAAACCTAGTTAGCTTATTTACTTTATCTCATTTCATTTGTTTTTGCTCACTGAATTCAACCATGTCAATCCTGGATCTTAAGAATCTGATGATATTTGATGGTAAGTGAAATAGTGTAATTTTTTATAATTTTAGGTACTATGTCTAAGCCCTCTGATCACATATTAACTA
>JASAND010031724.1:0-31414 GCA_030248195.1 Trissonchulus latispiculum | reverse complement strand
TCATGCCGAAACTCAAAACTGAATTTACTCAAACTTAGCTTAGCTCGACCTGTAAACTTATAATATTTTAACATCTTGATCTGCTAATGTCACTTACTTAGCTCAAGATGTAAACTCACTATAAAAGTTTGCAGACGCATAAATTCTTACAAAACTGCGCAGCAGGTCTCGAAATTAAACTGAGAATTCGAGCAAACTGCTAATCAAAACGTTGCTAAATTACAAATCTAATAAGCTTTTCTTCAACTGCTTAGGTCTGGTCAGCTTACTCAGGAAACGTCTGATGCCGCAACAGAATTCTAAAATCTATGACTGCTAGCTGCGCGCATTTTCAGGTTATGTTAAAAAGTCAACTAGGTTTTCTAATCCGAAATCTCAGCTCAAACAAATGCAAAAAATAGAGGGCTGATCTGTCTCACTCTGTGCTCTCAAAATCTTTGATCAGTCAGTCTGTATATGCCTAACGGTTGCGCCAACCTGGCCGAAAAACCTTTAAATGCGTATCACCCGTTTTCAGTTAAAATTTGTCCGTTGAAATACGAAAATTCGAAAAACACGCAGATTTGAAAACCTACCAGAGTTGGTGTATCTGTCAAAAAATGATCATTTATTTTTATGCTCACGGAAATTTCAGTAGCCTTTTCTCTCTGAACAAAATTGTGCCTTCGGTTTTTGGTAACTCTTCCCTCCCTCTCCATCCGAACAATACACGATACAACACTACACAGCAGTAAGAGGAGGAGGAGGGGGGGTAACAGAGCTGCTACTAGCCCAGGCTGAACCGGGAAAAGCAGTACATATAACTCAACAGCACTCGAACTGGCCCTGGTTGAAAACCGGGAGAACCAACACTAGGACTGGCCAGGGAAGAACCTGGAGCAACACAGGGTTCAGGGGGAAACTCTAAGAAAAACTCTGGACTGGCCTGAGCGCATCAGGAATCAGTCTACTCTTGGCTGGCCTGAGCGTATCAGGAGTCAGCTACTCTGTTGGCTGGCCTGAGCGTATCAGGAATCAGCAAGACCCTGGACTGGCCTGAGCGTATCAGGAAGCAGTCCTACAACACTCTGGCCCAGGTTGTAACCGGGAGTTATTACTCAATACTCTTTGTCCAAGGTTGAACCTGGAGCTCACAAAATTACTTTACAATAAAACAGTAAACAAAGTCTAAGTCAAGAGCATGCACATACAAACCAAATTGTCCATTTGAGAGTCTATCGTTCCAGCGTCAGAGTCTAGGTTCGTCAGTTCTGATAAAGGCATCTGATACGGTCTGGTGACTGACTGGCATCGGGCAAATCATCTTCGTCGTCTTCGGAGTCGCCTGAGCCTTCTTCTTCGGCTGAATCTTCCTTCGGATTCTGATTAATCGTGGGACGGATCATCGGATTTCCGGTAGGTAGGACTGGTCTTCCGCCGTTTCGGACTTCCGATTTTCTGGGGACTGGATTCGGCAGGTAGGATTTGACTGAGACTTCGGTGGCTCTGATGACGTACTGATGAATCTGATCAGTGATGACGCTGGAGCTGATGACGCTGAGGGTGAATACCAGGAGCTGATAGGAGGCTGCGATGATTTTCATTGCTGATGGGTCTTCAATTCTTCGGAGTCTTCGCCTGGCGGTGGCTGGCTGATTGACTGGCAGTTTCTTCGGATCTAGAAGTAGACAGAGCCAACCACGCTCTGCTACCAAATGTCACGAGGCCTTGAGGTCCTTCAAAAGTTCTGTTGTGGAAGCGTGGAAATCTGGTCCGTGTAGGCCTAATGACGGTTAGGGTTGTGGATCGTTGCTCGTCTTAGGCATCAGTGAACATACTAGGCTTTTAATATGTAGCAGAGGGCAAGGTTATAACAAAGACAAGTTCAGAGTTCAGTTCACGGGTACAGACGAAGGCAAGGCAACGAGCAACCAGCAACAGCAGACAGCGCACCAGCCACCAGCAACAGTGACTCAAAACACAGACTTTTATACTTCTACTAGCTCCGCCTCTCACGTGTTACCGTATCTCCCTTTTCTAATGACGCCTTGTCGAAAACTCGAAAGCTCTTTCCACCAGAAAGCATAAAAACTAAGGCGGTCTCTTTCAACTCTTTCTCTGACGAAGCTTTGACTCACACTTTCAGTCTTGTTTCGTAATAGTTCAGGAAACATAAAAACTAGAAAATTGGAGTAAAATATTCATCAACTGTCAGGCATAAGCTACAATTCCAAGAACTAACAAAGTCACGACGCTTACTAAAATTCTGCATCCAATAAGAAAGCATCAGCATAACCCCTGCTCCTACGTAGGAAACTACTGACTTGAGCCTGCCTTCGATTGCTACCATAAGTCTTAGAAGCGAAACAAAGTCCTACGAAAGAAGGTTGGGACTTAGAATAATTTGAAGAAAGAAAGCTTTTAGGTACGTATATACCCTTTTAGGTAGTGTTTAATTAAACAATTAATTTTAATAATTTGATACGTAGCAATTAATTTCCATTATTAAACAAATTATTTAGCTATGCTTTTACCTATGAATTATATATCTGTGACACATGTAGTTGCGGGGGGTTTCTCTAGGCCAAAAAGTGTAAGGGGACGTAGGGGAGACCAAAAGTGGGGGGGAATAAAATGGGCTAAAAATGTTTAAAATACTGTAACAGTTGCCTGTTTTCTAAGTATTCTGCTATGACCAAGCTAGAAAGTGCTCAAAAATCAAGTTTTAGTACCAAACTACGATTTTAGATCAAACACTTACGGCGAAGCCGTAAAAATTTTGACCGAAAATGCTTGGCTTTTTCTGGGCACTTTGCAGTGAGTTGGGGAAGCCCAAACAAGTGGGGGGGGCGCCCCCCTCCACTAAATAAAACGCAGGTGCTTTGAGAGTATGCAACAGTAGTGTAAAAACATTTTAAAAATGCCAAAATGCTGTTGTGTAAATCTTGTTTCATTTTTTGTTTCTAGCCCTATTTATTGTCCGCACAACGTCAGTTGTTGGGTCAGCTTGAAGTGGAAGAGCTTAGTAACAAGATTTCGGGAAAGTCAAAATCTAACCAAACCCTGGTGCTCTACTTATTTAATGACTGTCTAGAGGTATACACGTATGTATGTGTCAATATTAAATAATTTTATGAATTTATTTATTTGGTCCAAAAATACTGCTTAAAACAGATTTTCGCTGGATTCATTTCAGGGCAACTCACTTCAACTCGTTTTAGGGTATTTTAGGGATTTTTTCCTTGGGGGGAGGGGGTTCCAAAAATTAGCCAAAATTTGATGTTTTTGTTTCGTATTTTGCATGCATAAACGCCAAAATTCTCAAAACTGCCTAGATTGTGGCTAAAAATAGACATTTGTACATAATAATCTCAAAAAATTTAAAAATTCGCTTATTTTCGGCGCAAATCTTGGCATCTAAAAATCCCGGGCCTAGAACCCCCCATCCCTTCCTGTAAAAAATACCCCGTTGTTTAGTTGTTTTAGATTTGCGTATGTATGTATTTCTTCATTTTTTCATTTTTCTTGTTCTTTTCAGATTGTGAAAGAGCGTCGCTCACATCATCGCGATAGGAAATACAAGCATTTGGAACTGTTGCGACTGTCGCATATCAAACGCGTTTTGGACGTGGATGAGAGTGTGTTGATTTTTTTAATAAATTCCTTCAAATAATTGCCAAAAAAGTGATCGCGTTTCTTTTGGTGATGTTTACTGAATCTCAGGATAATATTATCTGATTTGAGAAAAATATCTGTATTTATAATATCCATGTTTGCAAGCAGAGTAATGAGAAATTAGCAAATTTTTCTCTAAATACTTTTGAAATCCAGACTTTCTTTAGCTCGATAATTTGTTTGACATTGAATACTTTTTAAAATTAACCCAAAAATTATTGAAATGTTCATTTTTAGGTCGAAAACTTTTCTTGAACTAAAATTATGAATATAAAGATAACCGGATATCTGTTAATCAAAAATAAGCAGATGTTCGTATACGAATAAATTTCTCAATTTATTATTTATTTTTTACCACCACTAGTCTTTTTTTCGCTTTCTTAATTTTGTTCTTGTATTTTTCCCGTTGCTAAACAATGTTAAAACTTCGCTGGTGTTGTTTTAATGGTTTAATTGTAGTCTTGTGTAGCTTTTAGCCATATCAGGTTTTGCTGAAAATTCAAGTCCCCCCACGGGCTGCTTTTTTCTGCCTGTTATTCCAATTTAAATTTTCGAGTTTTTTCAATTTTTTAGGTTTTTATTTAGCTGTATTTTACTTTCCCCCCGTACATTTGCTTCTAGGCAAGCCGACGGCCTTTTATCTGCTGACGCGAACCGACGCAGAAACTAGAGAAAATCGTCTCCTATTTCAAGTTGTCAACAGTCATTTGACCAAACGGGGGCCCCACACCGACCCCCCACAAACCCCCCACCCCCCGGAAAATGGACCCACCAGCAGTTCGGGTGGGGGCGAGAATTCGAATACCCTCAGCTCTTCTCAGAGAACACTGCTGGCTTCCAAGCGACAATTTCTACAGCTGTTGTGTAGGACGGTTGCGACGTTTTTGGGTTGTGCCTATAAGGAACAGGTTAGCAGGGTATAGTTATTGTCGTGGAAAAGGAAAAGATTCAGATTAAACTAGACAATATGATGTTAAATTGTCTGGGTCAATTTTAAGATTTTAAATTCCTAATCTATGTGCCTCTGCCTTAAAATATGTAAGTATTTGACTGGGAAATTTCCTAATTTAAACAGCCCTTTTTTCGGATAAACAGTCAAAACTATTTGTGTAGGAGCTGTTAATAAGTACAGTCAAGACAAGAGTACATAATATAAGAGTGTGCCACTAGGCACACTCTGTGTTATCAGAGTAAAAAGTACGCTCTGCTCGCTAACGGCTGACCGCCGCAAGTCAGACCCTAGTGACTCTCCCCCGAAAATCAGTACCTAGTCGAAACGGGGGTACGCTCACTCGCTCTATTTTTGTGTGCTCAAGGGGGGGGGTCGCCGGGTACCAAATTTTATAGTCACCGATTTCGCTCATTTTTGGGTATAATATACCCCTACATGTGTCCAAAAACAAGACAAATTTTTAGAGTCCAGGGTCAATCCAGTTAAGAGATATTGCAGTTCAAATCCCTACAATTTAGTATTTACGCCACTATGCCTCGCTAAGGGCTTCAACAGTACACATAGGATGACAAAAGGCTCGTACACATAGGATGACAAAAGACGACGGTATGGCCAATACATCAAATTGAAGGCTCTATCTTGGGCTATTTATTGCTGTGCAAATGACAATGATATGCCAAGCAACGAGCGAGAAACGGCGTTTGAACGATTTGATCAAGTTCCTTCCGACTGTTATTTACTTCAAACTTTAATGCGCTATAACTTTCTCATACTGCTTTGTAGAGACTTGGTGCAAGAAGATAAAATGTTCAGGACATCGAGAGCTTCAATTTGATATAAAATTTGGCTATGTTTGAAAAATTTGAAAATTTGCTATTTTTTGACCATAGGCCTCCGTCATCGCACTGAGGCATGCGTCCGCAGTTAAACACCAGCAATTACAGTGAAATTTAGCACAGAACTTCCTTTCATATGTGCAAACTGGCACACCGAATTTGGTCGGAATAGCTCGGCTTTCACCCGACTTATGGACCATTATATCCAAAAAATTGAGAAAATGACGTATTTTGAGGCAAAACGCCAACGCGGTGACCAAAAGTCTGAACTACCCACAAGTAGCAGCATGGATTTTGCGTACGCAAATTGAATCTCTATTTGTGTACTGTGTTAATATCTATACGCGAAATCTGTGCAGTAAACGGTTAGGTCAGGCCACGACGAAACATTTCTTTGGTGACGTTTTTGTAAGTCAAATTTGTGCAAAAACCGGCTTCACCCGTCTTTGAAAATTTCTAGAAATTCGCTGAGCTAACGCAAAAACTCCTCATATAGATATTAACACGCTACCTAGTCCAGATTAACATTTTGCCAAGTTATAGCTCATTTGCTCTTACACAGCGCTCAAACTTTTGGTTACCGCGAAATTTTCCTTACTTTTTCGTTTTCCTATGTCGAAGTCACCTTTGGAGGACTATTGTGAATGATAGGGAAAGTTTTGCAACAAACGCAACTGTCTTGTTTTGGGAACCTATGGGGACTACAAAATATGTGAAAATGAGAAAAATCGGAGATGGTCGAAAATTCGCGACCCCCCCCCCCTCCTTAAGCTCGAAAACACAAGCACTACGTGCGCGCCCCGTGGCTGGCGGCCCTCAGCTATCGGGCGCGATGGCTACTGCGATGCCATTGCTGCTTTTATGCGACAGGCTTAAAACAATTCTCTTCTGGCAATGAACACTTCAACCTCCAAAGGCTAACAAAAAAACATGTTCGTAAATACGTTCACTGTGCCGGCATAAAAGGGGCAACGGACACTGTCCGTCGTGGACAATAGGGCCTTTCCTCTCCCAAGGTAGTTTCACTCCCAGGTAGGAAGACCGCACCGAAGCCGTTACACTGATTAGCCTTACTAAGCAATAGGTCGCTACAGATAGGAGCAGTAAACTGTCATCGATATATATATAATGTATATTGTATACTAAAGACAAGGGGGTATAAATGTTTTAATGGTTTTGTGTGCGTGGCGACCTCTTGCTTAGGGAGGATTTTAGGAAGGGTAAGACAAAGAAAAAGATAACTGAAGGAGCCAGCCATGGATTTTTCTCAAATCTGTGGACTTCGGGGATCATTGGAATCTTCATAAAGGATGGTAAAATCAAACATATTCCAATCAGGTAAGCCGACCCGCTATCCGGTGACCAGCGACCACATAGGGGACCGAGCGTTAAAGGAGGTCTGCCATGCGGTCTGAATCGTTGACGGAATTTAGACTCCTGTTCAGCACTGTCATGGTACCGCTCAGCTTACCTGTACAAACTAAAATGTACGGGGGGTGGCTCTCCGAGTTAAGCTTCCTACATTTACAGTTTACTGTAAATGTCTCCTTTGTGGGGCCTCGCGAAAGCTCACCGGCTAGCGGGCGGGAAGTAACTATACCTACCTACCTACCTACGTGCGCGCGTTTTGTGCCTGTTTTGAGCTTTACATCACAAACTTAGCGCACGAAATTCTTTGAAGTGATGGGTCTAATTTCGCTGGAGGGGAGCCGATAGCGAACAAAGCATAGTTTTTGCTTTGATAACGTAGAGCTTGCCTAGTGGCATACTCTTATTATTATGTACTCTTGGTACGGTTATATGTGATGTAGTATTAATTAGTAGCTATTAAGTAATTACTTAAACAAATGTGACTCAGATTCAGCTCCAACTTTTTCAGATAATTGCATAGTCAGACAACTAGAGGTGTATATTTTAGTGAAACTATTTTAGCCCATTAATTCTCTACTGTAGCATTCGCTTTCTATACCTTGAGAAAATATCATGTTAGATGAGAAAAGCAAAAGTTTACGGTTTCTCTACTCTACGATGGCGGTATTGTATGCGATTTTTTACTGTTTTAAGGATTTGCTAGTACGCCATACAATGGTAGATGCCTTGGATATATCTACGGATAGTTTTAATGGTACCTTGGGCAGGTGTGTATACCTTCATACCTTATTGAGTTCGCCCTAATCCCCCCAAATTTTATTTGATTTCCTCTAAAAATTTATTGCTCAGAATAATTATTTTCAAAAAATAATTTTTTTGATTCACCTCACTCAATACAGTTATATATTATACTTTCGAGTTTTCGATGCTAGTTTTGTCTCTGTCTCAGTTTTGTATAGCTTTTTTCATAAATTTCTGGCCCACAAATTTTTCTTTATTTCTTTTCAGCGGGGTCGCGGCAGCGACCCCTATAATATGTGTCAAAAGTCCCTGGAGACACCGTAAAATAAGCTGCGCAGAGGCTGCGCAAAATCCTGCGCAGATCCTGCGCAGATTTCATGCGCAAATTGTAGAGCACATCGAGTTTAGTATGTGTGCGAAGTTTCAGCCCCGTATCACTTTCCGTTAAAAAGTTGTGCCCCGGACCGGTTATGGCGGCGATGTTTTTTTTCCGGTTTCTCCTATTTAATGGTCGTATTGTCCTGACTTTCCGCCTCTTTCACGTAATCTGCAGCGGAGGCCGGGCCTAAAGGGGTATAGGGTCTGGTAGTACCCCATGCGCCATTTAAGAATCGCTACTTTTTTTGCGCCGCAGGTGCGCCACAGCGCCGCAGCGGCGCCGCAACGTCGGCTCAGAGCGAAAAGTGACCATTTTTGTGGTCGCTGCGCAGCTCGAACGTTAAGAGCTGGAGCCGATTTCTTTTTATATTCAGAAACTACATATATTGAACTAACTAAATAGCTAAGTTTCGTTTCTCTATCACTTCCCATGCGACCACAGTGGCCGGTCAAAAATGGTGAAAATTCGAAAAATGAAAAATCGAAATTTCTCGCTGTGTATTCAACTTAGAAAGCTCAATTCTTTCATACAAAGGTTTTCTGGCACGGCGAATTGATTCCCGTAAGCAGTTTTGCCGTCGGACCCACCCATATTGCTGGGCTGGTTCCCCTTTGCTGTCGGGAGGGTCAAGTCGGTACCGACTTCCAAGAACACCATATAGGACTGTGCATAGCCTCTCAAAACTTTGTCCATAGGGGTTTTCTGGTGCGCCCAGCTCATTTCCGGAGTCCGTTTTGCCGTCCGACCCACCCATTTTGCTGGACTGGCTCCACTTTGCTGTCGGGAGGGTCAAGTCGGTACCGACTTCCAAGAACACCATATAGGACTGTGCATAGCCTCTCAAAACTTTGTCCATAGGGGTTTTCTGGTGCGCCCAGCTCATTTCCGGTGTCCGTTTTGCCGTCCGACCCACCCATTTTGCTGGGCTGGTTCCACTTTGCTGTCGGGAGGGTCAAGTCGGTACCGACTTCCAAGAACACCATATAGGACTGTGCATAGCCTCTCAAAACTTTGTCCATAGGGGTTTTCTGGTGCGCCCAGCTCATTTCCGGTGTCCGTTTTGCCGTCCGACCCACCCATTTTGCTGGACTGGCTCCACTTTGCTGTCGGGAGGGTCAAGTCGGTACCGACTTCCAAGAACACCATATAGGACTGTGCATAGCCTCTCAAAACTTTGTCCATAGGGGTTTTCTGGTGCGCCCAGCTCATTTCCGGTGTCCGTTTTGCCGTCCGACCCACCCATTTTGCTGGGCTGGTTCCACTTTGCTGTCGGGAGGGTCAAGTCGGTACCGACTTCCAAGAACACCATATAGGACTGTGCATAGCCTCTCAAAACTTTGTCCATAGGGGTTTTCTGGTGCGCCCAGCTCATTTCCGGAGTCCGTTTTGCCGTCCGACCCACCCATTTTGCTGGACTGGCTCCACTTTGCCGTTTGAAGGGTAAATCGGGTAGGGGGTCAAGTGGTCAAAACTAAAATTTTTCAAAAGTGGTCAAATTTGGTACCAAATGAAAGCCCGCATCGAACTGAGCAACTTTTGTCATAGAAGTGCGTACCTAAAGTGGCTGTAGAGGGCTGTGGTGGGGTGGGGTGGGGACTTGGGCGATTTTGGGTCAAAAATTAAAATTTTCAAAAGTGGTCAAGTTTGGTACCAAATGAAAGCCCGCATCGCACTGAGCAACTTTTGTCATAGAAGTGCGTACCTAAAGTGGCTGTAGAGGGCTGTGGTGGGGTGGGGTGGGGACTTAGGCGATTTTGGGTCAAAAATCAAAATTTTCAAAAGTGGTCAAATTTGGTACCAAATGAAAGCCCGCATCGAACTGAGCAACTTTTGTCATAGAAGTGCGTACCTAAAGTGGCTGTAGAGGCCTGTGGTGGGGTGGGGTGGGGACTTAGGCGATTTTGGGTCAAAAATTAAAATTTTCAAAAGTGGTCAAGTTTGGTACCAAATGAAAGCCCGCATCGAACTGAGCAACTTTTGTCATAGAAGTGCGTACCTAAAGTGGCTGTAGAGGCCTGTGGTGGGGTGGGGTGGGGACTTAGGCGATTTTGGGTCAAAAATTAAAATTTTCAAAAGTGGTCAAATTTCGAGTCAAATGAAGGCCCGCATCGAACTGAACAACTTTCGCCATAGAACCACCCACCCAAACTTGCTGTGTCGGATTTATATACTTTCTTTCTCAACCGGATGAAACGACAGACATAGGCCCAACACACATATTATCCCCTTTTGTGCGGAGCATTTTTGTTACTTGTCTAGTTTTTCCCCCCTATTTTTTTATGGTTTTCTCCTCTGCTCTAGATTTATGGCCAACACCACCCGCCGTATGAATCGTGCCATTTCCACGACCGGAGGACCAAAGGGCGAGGCGGGGGCGGCCAGTTTTCTGTCCGGCCAGCCACCGGGCACGCCACGAACCGGCCTGAAACGGACCATCTCCAATCTGTCCACGGTGATGGGCAACCTAGGCAACAGTCTCAAACGAATATCACATTCCAATCTTCGACTAGACTTTCACTATGGGGGCAGTAGCAGCCGGAATACACCGGATACGATGAATGTAGGCGTTAAATTGATTTAATTAATGAATTAATTAATAATTAAAATTAATATTAAGTTAATGGGCTCGTGGCAGTATAATTATTATTAGCTTACTAGCTAGCTATAGTGGTTGGTGTTATCCAAAAATTGAGGTGTTGGTCGGGTAGGGTGTGGATTTTAGTTTTGTGCCCGGTTCTGAGCTTAAACCTCGTCCGTGTTTAAGTTTGTTGCCGCTTTGTTATCAAAATCGGCAACCCTTTAATTTGGGTATGTCCGTTCTTTCTTTCTTCCTTTTATTTCTTCTTCTTCGAATTTGTGTACCCTCTTCTCTCTGGCTTAATCTTTGACCAAAATTTATGGGGACGGGGAAGGACTCGACTCGAAGAAGAGTTCACCAAAAATGGATGGCTTATTTTTTAAATTTTTGTTTGAGAATTTTTAGGGTTTTTTGCGTAAAAACTGCTAAAAATCGTAAAAAACTCCGGTAAAGTCTGAAACGTTTTCGAAAATTTAGGGTGAAAATGCCAAAATTTGGCTGTTTTTCCGCTTTTCGGCTCCTCGAACGGAGGGAGACCTTCCCCCCCCCACCTCCCCAATAGAAGTAAGCCAGTCTCTTTATTGGCAGAACCGACTTGGCCAAAATTTTGCTTGTGAGTAGGGGTTTGGGTGAGTAGCGCCTCGACACCTGGGAAGCTCTGCGGTACGCGAAAGTACTCGATACGGTGATATTGCTAAAAACGGTCAAAATTGAAAGTTGCAGAAAACGCCCAATATGGGTATAATTTTGGAAAGCTTCCGTTGAGTGGATAGAAAGCTGTAGTAGAACCAGATCTCCTCAAGCTACGTACAGACTGGGGGCCTTTTCAAGAACGGGTATAGTAGGGTTAAAATTAACTAGATCTGTTTCAAGAATGGGTTAAATGGGTTAATTTTAACTCTATTCTACTCTACCCTTTCTTGAAATGGCCCCTGGCTTATTTTTACTGGGGGGGGGGGGCCCCCACTCGGCAACCTCCCCCCCATTCGAGGTTCCCCCCCCCCCATAAAAGCCCCCCATAAATTTTTACCTCCCCCCCATAAGCCAAAAAATTGCCAGATTTCACCATTTTTACCCTAAATTTTCAAAACTTTCTCCGGCTTCGCCGGAATTTTAACGGAATTTTCGCTTTTTTAGCGTAAAAAACACCTAAAATTAGTCATTTTTTAGCGATTTTTGGCAATTTTTACATTTTACAAATTTGCAAAATTTTTTCCAAAAATATGCCCCCCCACTTTTGGTGAGCCCCCCCCCCATCGATGGGATGTCGTCGCTCCATCAAGTGGAAAAATGACAGCGGCAACCCATTTACGCAAATCAGCTTGTTGTCTAGTAAATTGAATTTGTCCTTTATTGTGTAGGGTAGCATTATAACTACCGGACTAACTCAATTTAGCCCCTTGTTTACTAACTACTGGTTATGGTTGGTGTTGGTGAACATCACTATATTTGTGCTTTTGCTTCAGCTTACCTGGCTTTTTCATAGGCAAAAATTTCTGAAAGGGGGGGGAGGGAGGGAAGGTGGGGGCGAAAGTTTTCGGAAAATGCTTAAGAAATAGCTATTTTTGCTGCTGAGCTATAAAATTTAACTATTTTCAACCTACACTTAGGCTTGAAATGGCCAAAAATGCTATAAAAGGACAAAAAAGGCAGGCGATATCGGCAGGCAGGCCGCAGGCGTTTTGAAAATTTGCCCTCGAAACCCTAGTTTTCCGGTCGCTTTTGAGTTTAGAGGGGGGGATCAAAATACTGGGGGGACCCAATCCTGGGAGGACCTATTTCTGGGGGCGCCCACCCCCTATTGGAATAAGCCAGCTTAGTAGGCACAGATAATTTCTGTTTGGAAATCTGGTGTAGGGCCGCAGTAATTGTCATGGGGGAGCTCGGAGAGCCCCCCATAATATGAGCTATAAAGGCACTTTGCGGATTTGGAAAAGTGCTAATTAGGCATAACTAATTAACGGGAAGGAATTAAGAGCTAATATTTACATTTTTGAAATCTCCAGGCCAAGAGCTTTCGAATGATACCAAACTTGCCCGGAAAAAATGAACTTTGAAAAAATCGACTTTCTCTTACGGGTTTGAAAGTGGGGTTTTTTTTTCTCTGTATTCAGCATGATTTTTTCCATTTTTCTGTTAACTGGATTTTTCAAACGGCCCATAGGAAAAATTTTTCTATACTATTTTTTGATTATCTAGGCAATGGCATTTAGCAAGTTTATGTTTTTTTCCCGAATTTCGATCTGGTTCGATTTTTATAGATGGTCAAAAATGGAAAAAATAGCGTTTTTGGACACCTTCAAGCTGAAAAATTTCTAAGTCCAAAAATTTGAAAATAGTCTAAAAACGGGCAAAAACAGCGTTTTTCGGCCTCGGGGTGGTACCCATATATAGTAAATCGGGGTCGCTGAACACGATGGGCATACTGCCGAAACCGACGGATGTGACCTCTGACCCACAGCGCCCACCCACAGTGGCTCCGGTGTGGCTCAAAAATGAAAGTCTTCAAAAGTGGTCATGTTTGGTATCAAATGAAAGCCCTTGGCGAGGCGATCAACTTTTGTCATTATGCCGCACCCGAAAAGTGGCTCCATCGTCCTGTGGGCGGGTGCCCCACCCACAGTGGGTCAGCTGTGGCTCAAAAATGAAAGTCTTCAAAAGTGGTCATGTTTGGTATCAAATGAAAGCCCTTGGCGAGGCGATCAACTTTTGTCATTATGCCACACCCGAAAAGTGGCTCCATCGTCCTGTGGGCGGGTGCCCCACCCACAGTGGGTCAGCTGTGGCTCAAAAATGAAAGTCTTCAAAAGTGGTCATGTTTGGTATCAAATGAAAGCCCTTGGCGAGGCGATCAACTTTTGTCATTATGCCACACCCGAAAAGTGGCTCCATCGTCCTGTGGGCGGGTGCCCCACCCACGGTGGGTCCGGTGTGGGTCAAAAATGAAAGTCTTCAAAAGTGGTCATGTTTGGTATCAAATGAAAGCCCTTGGCAAGGCGATCAACTTTTGTCATTATGCCACACCCGAAAAGTGGCTCCATCGTCCTGTGGGCGGGTGCCCCACCCACAGTGGGTCAGCTGTGGCTCAAAAATGAAAGTCTTCAAAAGTGGTCATGTTTGGTATCAAATGAAAGCCCTTGGCGAGGCGATCAACTTTTGTCATTATGCCACACCCGAAAAGTGGCTCCATCGTCCTGTGGGCGGGTGCGCCCCACCCACGGTGGGTACGGTGTGGGTCAAAAATGAAAGTCTTCAAAAGTGGTCATGTTTGGTATCAAATGAAAGCCCTTGGCGAGGCGATCAACTTTTGTCATTATTAGTGATGGGCACCGGATATTTTTTCATATCCGGATATCCGCCTATTTTGCGTTAACGGATATCCGGATATCCGGATATCCGGTTATCCGGTTATCCGCCTATTCTAAACTTAAATTCAAGAAAATTTTTCGATTTTGCAGCAAATTTTCAATTTTTCTGTCAATTTTTCGGCAGGCTGTGAATGTCTATCATGCAACCAAGCCGCTATCTTCGTTTCAAAAATATTTTCCGGGGAATTTTTGAAAAATATTTTGAAGTTTTTGAAATTTTTGTCAAAAATTTGCTAATATTTCATTGTTTTGAGTGAAATGTACACGGATATCCGGATATCCGGATATCCGGATATTTTTCTCAAATCGGATATTATCCGGATATAAAAATTATCCGGATATCCGGATATCCGGATATCCAGTGCCCATCACTAGTCATTATGCCACACCCGAAAAGTGGCTCCATCGTCCTGTGGGCGGGTGCCCCACCCACAGTGGGTCCGGTGTGTGTCAAAAATGAAAGTCTTCAAAATTGGTCATGTTTGGTATCAAATGAAAGCCCTTGGCGAGGCGATCAACTTTTGTCATTATGTAACACCCGAAAAGTGGCTCCATCGTCCTGTGGGCGGGTGCCCCACCCACGGTGGGTCCGGTGTGGGTTAAAAATGAAAGTCTTCAAAAGTGGTCATGTTTGGTATCAAATGAAAGCCCTTGGCGAGGCGATCAACTTTTGTCATTATGCCACCCACAAAAAGTGCCCTCACGGACCTATGGGCGGGTGCCCCACCCACAGTGGGTCCCGTGTGGGTCAAAAATGAAAGTCTTCAAAAGTGGTCAAGTTTGGTATCAAATGAAAGCCCTTGGCAAGGCGATCAACTTTTGTCATTATGCCACCCACGAAAAGTGGTTCCATCGCTCTGCGGAGAGGGTACATTCGTGTGTTGTCAAGCGTGTAAGTTCAAAAACGCGAAAAATTGTCAACCTCTAAAATGAATGCGGCCAAGATTGTTTCATTATATCTTTAGCTAAAATGAATGTGGCAAAGATTGTTTCATTATATATATATAGCTGGAGTGGAGGTAACAATACAAAATCCTTCAGGCTTGCTATATATAAGTTAAAACCCACCCATTATGGATGGTATCACACTCTGATACAATACCAAAAATGAAATAGGACAAGTAGGAAAAATGCTCCTTGCAGTCGCATGAAAAAGTTAATATGAGCTATGATGGCCAACATTTAAGCGTGTCAAGGACAAGACTTAAAATGTTTAATATGAGCCAGCATCTAAATATGTAGAGGACAAGATGTAAACGTCTAACATGAGCCGCTACGTTTCTCTTGGGCTCATATTGACGCAAATGAAATGGCTAATATATTTTGTAGATACAAAGGCTTTCTTCAGATAGTCAAAAGGTTAGGTTGGTTTGCATATGCAAGGATGGTAAGGCTGGATGAAATCTCACTAGGTAAGTAAGTATATATCGTCTGTGACAGTTCTAATTTTTATTTCCTTATTGAGGTTTATATTGATTGCTTTTGTTAATAATTTATATACATGTACATACGTATAGTGAGATCTGAAGCAGCGTCGTAAAACAAACACATTTTTTGAAGTGAAGTTGAAAAATCTGGCAATTCTGATTTTTGCTAAACGTATACGCCAGTATTAATATTCAGTCTTTGCTGGCTAGGTTTAATAATGTCTGTTTAGAGGACACGTACCACAGGCGTAACCAAAGTGAGCGTCAATATGAGCCCAAGAGAAACGTAGCGGCTCATGTTAGACGTTTACATCTTGTCCTCTACATATTTAGATGCTGGCTCATATTAAACATTTTAAGTCTTGTCCTTGACACGCTTAAATGTTGGCCATCATAGCTCATATTAACTTTTTCATGCGACTGCAAGGAGCATTTTTCCTACTTGTATGTAATATACATGGTTGCAATTAAAAAATTGCTATTTTTGATGTTTGTTTACTTTATTTTTGCTATCAAATTATGTCTGCTTTTTATGTTCTTTTTTTGCAGTCAACGGGTTTTGTTAGCCGTCGTATTGGTAGGCTGGATTCGACCAGAAGCTGTTTCGCCTCTCCCGGAACCTACAGTAGTACCAGTACCACATGTAGTGGTCTTGACAGCACACCTGTGCAGAATTTTACAGCTGCCGACTATGCTACACCTGTAAGTGTTAACTCAGAAAACTTGGATGGTTAAACTTGGCTTCCCCCCCCCCAAGCCAGAACTTGAAGTTTTGAAGCTTAGAATGACGAAAATTTCTGTGCTCGGATCGGTCGTTTTGAAATTTTTAACCGTTATTGGCAACTAAATGAACTCAGAGTCAGAGCTTACAGAAAGCTTTGGATGGTTAAGCTTTAGCTTCCCCCTCCCCAAGCCAGAACGGGAAGTTTTGAAGTTTAAAATGATGAAAATTTCTGTGCTCGAATCGGTCGTTTTGACATTTTTTAACCGTTATTGGCAACTAAATGACCCCCTCTTTCGCGACAGGGATTTTTTGTGTTATTGTGGTTGTCTTCTCTCTGTAGAATCGCTTGGCGACAACAGTTATAATTATGTATTTGTTTAAACATAATTTCTAACATAAATCGTGTTTTTTCTTGCATAATTGCTGCTAGTCTAGAAAACTACCCACCAATGGTTTCGTTGAGTTGCTCCGATTCAAAGCATTAATTTTATACTTCAGCTAATAGTATAGCTGTCTGTGTGTATATTTAGCGGATATCTTGTGTTAATAAATTCTGAATTAAAGCTAATTTTAACGACCTCGTGTTTGACGGCTTAATGGTGATGGTGCCCTAATCTGCGTTGCTTCTTGTCCAACTGATCATTATATGATCGGCCTTTTGTTCAGTGTTATCAAGAGTACATAATACATAAGAGTATGACAAACGACAGACACTATGTTATACATGCTGTGCGCGCTGTAACGACTGACCTTTCACAGAAAAGCGGCCGCAAACATTGAAATTCACATAGGAAAGTGTCGCAAGAGCGAAACATTTTGAAAATTGGGATAGAAAAGCGCCGCAGGAGCTCGAAAACACTAGGACTACTTCTAAAAATGTGCCTGTTTGGAGCTTTAGAACTTAAGGGTCGCTGGCAAATTTTGTTTGATGTGAAGGTACACGTTTCTGGGGTGGGGGGGGACAGCCAGCCGTTAGCGTACAGAGCATGTACCTGAAGCTGTTAACAGGAAGCTGCTATCGGTCACACTCTTAAATATTGTTAAATTAAACATTGAACTAAATAAATTAACGTCAAGTTTTAATTGGTTACATTAATTTTATCTTTTTGTTTAACATTTGTATGTACTTGTGTATTTTAGAAATGACGATCTACAGTCTTGATTTTTTTTCCTGCCATATTTCTGGCGGTCTCTATTCATTATTTCCATCAAAGAGGATCACTTATTTCACTACACACACCCATTTGCTTTCTCCTTTATGAATTTTGTGGCACTTTTTAATTTATGAAGATAAATTGTTGCAGTTTAAAATTTAATTCAATTTTTGAAAAGCTTACGGAAACCAACCTATGCAGACTTAGCTTTTGCTTTTTTGCAAGGAGTTTGGAAGTTTCCGATCTAAAAACCAATTTGGTTGAAAATTATGTGATTGTGACTTTTGAGTTTATGTATATTAGACTGTTCAGTTTTGTATGTTCATGAAATTTTTTTGTAGTTTCTATATCACTTTTTGTTTGTTTGAATCTCGATAGGGGCCGGTTGGGTTTTTTATCTTATTATTACTTTATCTAACTTTTGCTAGAGTTGACGATTAAAATTAAAACTGACAGAAACTTTTCTTAGTTATTAGAAACTGTTATGTAACTGTTGTGTTGATGAAAAGTTGTAATAGTACTGAAATATCATAATGCAAGAAATTTGAGATACGGAGCCTTAAGGTGCTGGTACGTATCCTTTTGTGCAGTGCTTTTATAGTGATTTTCCGAAAAGCTATAACTTAAGCAATTTTTGGAGTTGGAAAGAGCTTTATACATCGTTTTAAAGCTTATAATCTGTACATTCACATGAGCTTACGAAACTAGCAAAATTAGCAAAAAATAGCAAAAAATCTTCTCACATGCTGACACACTAGCGTAGATACGGGGGGGCACGGGGGCGGCCGCCCTCCCCGAAATAATGGCTTTGCCCCCCTGAAAAATTGGGCAAAGAAAAAATTTTACGCCCGCGCAGTGCGCGGGCGTTTAACTTTATTAGAAACATACATTAATGCTTCAAATTAGCTCAAACATTGATGCATTTTCTACACCATTAAAAAATTTTCGCGCCACCGGCGCGAATTTTGGTTTAGATTATCAAAATTATTATTTTTTACTAAACAAGCTAACGAATATATATATAAATATATATATATATAAGTATATATAAGTATATATAAGTTGCTTTGCAGTTTTGCTGTTATCTGCGTTATTCCCAACATCATCAGCCTTGGCATAATTGGTCGATATGATCAGAATACGCAGTTCTTAATGGGAGCATCCTAATAGTTTCAGTTTTCGGACAAGGTTTTCGGACAAGACAGTAAACGCAGAAAGTAGCAAATAAATGTGTATACAAAATGTTGTTAGTCAATTGATAAATCATTTATACAGAATTAAATGTTTCAATAGCGTTTAATGGCGAAATTTAAAAATTTTCTCAACTTCTGGGGGCCCCGCGACTGGTTTGGTTTGGGGCCCTGGTTTGCGACTTTGCGTCACGCTTTCAGTTGTAGTAAATCGAAAACATGAACCATAGAATACGTACTTTTGAATGAATAGAACAACTTGCAGTACAATACGCAGTGTGCATGTTACGCAAAACTAGAAAATTTTACCCCCCCCCCTCAAATGTCCTCTGTCAAAACCGCCCCCCCCCCTGAAAATTTTTTGTACCTACGCTACTGTGCTGACATCTGACAGGCGGAATATAGACCAAAAATTTTTGAACATCGATTTCCGAAAACTGTAGAATCGGCCAAAATTTCTTCTTGCGCCATGATATGAAGGACATGTGGGTCGAGGGACATTTTTTGGATCTGACTCAACAAGTCTCAATACTCCAGAAAATCCGGCAAATGTGCGATGACACGAAATTTCGTAACTTTGTATATATTCAGTTTTCTCGCAATTGGAGACGTCTTAGCTCAAACCAAGAAAAATGTCCCTCCGCAATAGGGCGAAGTTTCATTCTGCCAAAAATCACGCGAATCCGTTGTGTAGTTTTTGAGAAATCGATGTTCAAAACAAAATAATCGCTATTTTGCAAAAATGGTTTTTCGGCGAATTCTCCAGCTTAAAGCAACGAACTCCATCGAATAGGTATTGATACAATGCGCAATTGGACGGTGTATCGATTGAGTATAAATAAGTCGAAATTGTCTGTAAGATTTGGCAGTAATTTTGAAAAAACTGATTTCTTCAAAAATGGCCACTTTTGACCCCAAAAATCGTTTTCGGCTTATATATACTGCCTTAACCACTAGAGATAGCTCAAAGGTTGTAAAAGCAAAAATATTCACTTTGGAGCCCTCTTTCCAGTCATAACAACCAATCCGGTGTATCTACTATGTACTGAGAGACTAATGGCAAAAACCAAAACTTTCTTATCTTTATACCTCTCCGGGACTGGTCCCAGAATGTTAAACAGCACGAAAATAATATATTTGGAAAGTTTCATCCACTTTCATGAAGAATTGAAGCTTGTAGGGTCGAATTTACACAAAGCGATACCAGCACCTTAAGTTGGTCTAATGTGCCCAAATTTGATTAAACTTAAAAAATATTGTCAAAACCTTCACTATAGTGAATCCTAAATTTCTACTACATGCTAAGTCTCAGTCATAAACCCTTCCTGTTAATGCTATCATAATATGCGAGGGTAAAAGCTGTGGCAACCCATTTTTTGCTTCTTTGCTTAGCTTTCGTTTAATTCTCTACTCGGTTTTTTATTTGCACGTCCTTTTTTTGTACATTCCTAGGCTTGTTTGTGTCATTGTAATTGTCGTTGCGATACTTATTTTTCTATCATACACGTACGTTTGTAAGCTACTTTCGGTTTTTTGAACGTTCAAGTATAGTGTTTCTGTGAGCTGGCAAGTGCAATTTGCAGATTTCTTGGCAGTTTTCCTTTACTGCTGCAACGGGTGGGGGGAGAGGATCGAGTTTTGGAAATCCGGGGTAGTGTTGTTTTTCGGCAATAGCCCAGCTTTTTGCCGGAAACCGAAATCTCGGAAATCTTGCTGGAATACTGATTAAAATGAGACATTTTTGACATTTTTTTGTTCCTCACTTAAGGTTCTTTGTGGGTCGGTCGGTCACTAAGTCCGATGAACAACACTAATCCGGGGGGCTGTCCTAAGAAGTAACTTTCAGAGGTTGACAGGTTTAAGTTAACATTTTAAAGATATGGCTGGGTAGGGCCAACTCCGGTTCCAGCTTTTCTAGCGAGTTCAGAAATGCGGGTTCGGGTTTTGAGACTGGAAATACGATTTTTTGTTTTATCTGCATTGCTGTACGTGTAGAAGAAGCTATGTTGACGTGTTGTATAGCGCGGTGAAACTTTGTAATTATATAAGGTATAATTCTACTAGCGTCGTTATTTTACTGGAGGAGACCCCAACAAAGGAGCCTTCTCCCCATTGGCAAAATTGTCCTTTAGTTGACGTCCTTGTAGCAAACACTCAGTAAATTTAGGATTTAAAAAATTGATGTTTTTGGTAGAAATTAAATTAGGAGGGTTCAAGGAATTTTTGGGTTTCTTTTCTCAAATTACGTGTTTGTGTTTTTACGATGCTAGTCTTTGACTGCTTGTTGCAGGAGCATTTTGTAATTTTATGTGTGAATAATAATGATAGTATTAAACTAATGCCTTGTCTTTTGTAGTTGGCTAGATAGAGTTGTGCCGTAAGAAATTTCCCGGACCGGGCCCGGACCTGCTGAACCAACCGGGCCGAGCCTCGACCCCGGCCCGGTCCGGAGGCCCTATTCAAGGCCCGGCATGCAAAAAAAGTGCCAAACCATAGATAGTGCTCTTTATTACAACTTAGACAACTACAGGAAACTTAAATTTGACTTTCTAGTACGGTTGTATTGATGCGGCCTCAAAGGTTTTGATTTGATTCAGTTCGATTTTCGCCATTGAAAAATTACCAGATTCGATTCAGTTAGATTTTCTGGACCCAAAAAATGATTTGATTCAGTTTGATTTTCTGGACCCAAAAAATGATTTGATTCAGTTTGATTTTATCAATTTGAAAGACTTCTGATTTTGATGCAGTTTTTAACAAAACTGTTCGATGCGACTTGATTTTTCAAAAACTTTCAACATTTTCTTTTTACATAATACTAAATGATTAGATCCAGCAGTCTCGCGAAACGCAAAAGAAATTAACCTATTCTTGTAATAGCCTGCGAATATAATATGCAGTCTTCTAAACTAAAAATTCCTTGTTAAGATTCGCTGATATCTCTGCCGCGGGCAATGCCATAGTGAAGAGCACAAACAAACCTTGGGTGCACATAATATTTACAATAGTACTCGAAAAGATTTATGTGTGGAAAAGTATTTTGTATATAGTCATGAGACGAGACTGAGCGAAAGCTTTCAGCATAAATTCTGCTGAATCAAAATGGCATCTAAATCTAAATTATAGATTCTTGGACAAAAAAATTTCAGTTCGATTTGATCCAGTTCGATTTTTTGCTGTGAAAAATTAAATGATTTGATTCAGTTCGATTAATCAAAAATCAAAAGTCGCATCAAAGCACTTGGTACGATTCGAATCAAAAATCAAAACAACCGTACTTTCTAGTGAATATATATATTGGAAAATTTTTGAAATATGCATAACAAAAATTTGACCGGGCCTCCAAGCCTTGACAGGCCCGGTAGGCCCGGGCGGGCCTGTCGCTCCAACAACCGGGCCCGGACCGGCCCGGTGCAGCCCCGGCCCCTAGCCCGAGGCCCGATTCAAGCCCGGGCACAACTCTGGCTAGATACTGGCGGCTAGCCCGACGAGCAGCACACAGCATAAGTCTACAATGCAAACACAACGGCAGTAACAGCCTTTGCATCAACGTGAAAAGAACTCTGTATCCTGTTCAATGATATAGCCAATGTGAGTGGAAGCAGAGCGGTTGAGTTCGCGGTGTCCTTCCTTAGAATCAGCATGGTAGAGGTATCCTCCAGAACCCGCTGGAAGGCACAACACCTCTTCTACATCCGCAGTTCACCAGTCAAAATGTCTTACAAAGCACTAACGACAAGCGTCATACTTTATGTAATATTAGCGTTACACATCCTCTGCACGGTAACGGCCTACTCCTGTAAATTCGACCCTAGTCACCCCCCGCAAATCACTACCTCTCGCGCTATGTTAACGTGTTGAAGCTCGAAAACACAAGCACTGTTTGCACGTTATTTGTGTCCGCTTCGATTATTAGAACACGAGCATAGCGGGCGAATTTCTTTGATTCACTAGGGTTCCATTTGCGGGATGTGTGGGCCGTTAGCGTGCAGAGGTCGTGAAACGCTATGTTACATAAAGTGTGACGCTTGTCATACTCTTATGCATTATGCACTCTTGCTATCAATATTCCGATACTCGGAATGGCTTTGACGAAATAATAGAGATAATACGGAAATAGAGTATTACCGTTGCCATACTTAATTGCTTAATAGAGTCGCGATTGATATGAAACCTGGCGTGTTTTAAACACTAAGATTTACTAATAATGCATGCACACCAATACTAAACTCTAACACTAATACATATATACGAAAGAAGCGTTCTTCAAAATGACCTCCAGTTTTCGACATCTGAAACAAATAAATTAATAAATTTATTAAATTTAACTATAAATCAATCAATCAATCGATCATTCAGTTCTTGAAAGATTCTTGATTGGAGAAAAATATGGGAGGGATCAGGGAACTACCTTTTTGACCCAGCGAACGGGGAAGCATTTCAGTTTTTTGCAATTTATAATAAATAAATTAAAATTAATATAACTAAAGTCCATTTAAACTTATTCATTTTTGACAGCTCCCCCCCCGTGAGCAGGGAAGCATTTGAATTT
Source organism: Trissonchulus latispiculum (assembly GCA_030248195.1). Classification (NCBI taxonomy): domain Eukaryota; kingdom Metazoa; phylum Nematoda; class Enoplea; order Enoplida; family Ironidae; genus Trissonchulus; species Trissonchulus latispiculum. The sequence continues at coordinate 8,488 of JASAND010031724.1, read as the reverse complement.
TGTGCATAGATTAACACTGGGTCCGAATCTATATATACTCCTAAAAAATTCCAAAATTTGAAGCGAAAATTACAAATGTTCTACATTTTTGACCAAAAATATGGAAAAATGACCATTTTTAGTGATTTTTACGAAATGTTTGGAAAAAATCGCTAAAATTTGCTAAAATGTTAATTTTTTGGTAAAAATCGCTTTGGGGTCTACTCTTTTTGCCTTTGAAAGGGTTTGCCCTTTTTTCTTCTCTGTGAGGGGGGCTACCCGTTTTTTATCGGTCTGGGGAGAGTCTGCCCTCCCCCCCATTCCCCCCACGTTATCATATGGTTTTGTGCAATTTATAATGAATTAAAATTAATAAAATTAAATTTATTCATCTTAAGATTAATATTACACAATGCATTATGTAGCTTAGTATCATAAAGCTAAAGGATTTACGCAATGAACTCAGCTAATTCGATTATTGATTGGTTAATTCGCTAGTCAGTTCAAACGCATTGAACGAAATAGAGTATGCTGAACAAAAGCTGTCTGCGGATTTAGAAAACTGCTAATTGGCGGAGGGCAGCAGCTTTCAAGGTCCGAATGTTGCTGCCTTGGGACTAGTGACTGGAATAACCGTACGGTAGCTTGCTCTGCTCGGGGATCATGTTTTCTGTTCGTGATCTTCGCCTCTCTGCCTCTCTCTTGACTGCGGTCTGCGGAGAGCACCACTTACGGGCCACTTTGTGAGCCTAACAGTGTGTGAGCTATCAGCAAAAAAACTGCTATTTGAGCTTGAACACCAAATATAGTGGGGTAGTGGGACACTTCGTTACACTTTAATTGCTCTTTTTGTAAATACGAAAGGGAATGGGGTTTACACTCAATTGGAAACGAGAAGGAAACAGAGAGGGGCAGGATTAACTAATCCATTAAATCTGGAACGGGGGTCAGGGGGATCTGATCTGCCACGACTGGAGGAAGCTAGCTCAATACAAGATAAGTTAAACACGTTTTCTGGAATAAAATAAATTTACCAAAATAAGACATTTCTTGAAATTTCTTTGGAAACTCGGTTTCCTTTAAAACTCTCCTGCGGCTCGTTTACCTGATTTCTTGGTTACCAGATTGCAAAGATCCCATTAATAATTTAAAGTCGCACACAAAATAGCTTAATCAGTCTAAAACTTCATAATCAAACTCTTGGAACTAGAAAGCTCTTAATGAATTTTCTTTGCTTTGGGCATCTCTAGTACTAGAAGGATATATTTCTGCGACAGTAATTTATAATCACAAGCTGTTATATTTCTTTATAGTAAATTGCATTGGTATCTCTTCAACGGGAAAACCAGGTTTTTCTATTCAAAGGGATTGGCAAGCTTTCTTTGGTCACAGTTTTCTTGCACTGGAAGAAGTCCATCAACAAAACATACATAAGTTTCCATGTTGTTTTTGAAACTTGAGGTTATGGAAATACCATTTCTATTATAAATATTGCCACATTAACTGAGTCAGCTAAATGCGTTTGGCTGTACTCTCTGAGGAGTACTTATAACCCCGAACTGTACAACATTGTACGAAATAGTTGTACCTAACTACTGTGTCTTTGTATTCTAAATACTTAGGACCATTCATTTAATGTGTATTTTAATGCTTGTACGTAACAACCTCTCAGAAGTTTAACAGCGTTTAAGGTAGACCGACGTAGGATAATTGTTTGACTCAGGGCTTGGGGGTGAAAAAGGTCCCCTGGGTCCTGTGTCAAACTAAAGAAAATTTTCAATTATAAACTTTCGTGAGGGGACACCCTCCTAACAGACCGTATGTTTCCTACTTTCCTGTCTTAATCTTAGTGCTCGCTATCCCACCGACTCCATTTCTGCAGCCACACTTTTCCCTCTTTTGCCTTTCGAGCGGGCTTTCAGTTCAGTTTTTCAGCCTACCTAGTTGCTATTGCCATGCGGGGGGCAGCTGCTTTCGGAAAGACGAATGTAGTTGCCTTGGGAGTGACCGAAATAACCGTACGGTAGCTTGCTCGGGGATCACGTTTTCTGTCCGTGATCTTCTCCTCTCCGTCTCTTGACTGCGGTCTGCGGGGAGGACCACTTACGGGCCGCAATGCGGGCCTAATAGTGGTGGGCCACTTGCAAAAAAAAATCTGGAACGGTTTTTGTACACTATTGCAATGCAGTAACAATAAAGTTTTCTATTGTTTTTCAAAACTTTTAAAGAATGTTAACTAGTAAAAAGTATAATTTTTGGTTAGTTTTAATTAATTATAGGTTTTCTGCAAGCTTTTTCTGATTTTTAAATCAAAACATATTCATTCTTCTTGTAAAGAAAATAAAGACAATTTTGAAAATTAAATTAAAGAAAATTGTATTTTATACTTATGTATTAATATTTCTACATTATTAACATTTTATAAAAGTTTTACCAAAATAAAAAATAACAAATAAATAATAAACGCACTAACAAATACTTCGATTGTTGTAAACTATTGCCCCCTCTTTCAGCATTACAGTTAAACACTTTCCTAATGTTTAAGTGGAAGGTCAAGTACTCAAAGGACCTTTTCAAGAAAGGGTAGAGTAGAGTTAAAATTAACTCGATCCTTTTCATGAAAGAGTTAAAAGAGGAAAATGCAAGCTTGAGTGGAGTTAAACCGAGTTAAAACAGTTAATTTTAACTCTACTCTACTCTACTCTACCCTTTCTTGAAAAGGCCCAAAGAGAACAATAGTGTGGCGAAGTGTCTCATAATCATATAGTGGTCCTTCAGTTCAGAAATTATGAAAAATTGGTTTCTTATCCGTTCGGTGTCATAAACTGTAGCAGCTATTTATAGAGTCTGTTAGCTTTGTGGCCAGGAAATTCCGGATATTAAATTTTAAATTGAATTTAAAATAAATTCCGGAATTTTTAAAAGGCTTATAGAGATTTCCAAAAATTCAAAATAGATACTTTCTTGGCACTACCACTCTACCGACTGAAATAGACTGCTACGCTAGATAGGGTATTACTCTAACCGGTCCTGATTTTTGAAACCGATTCCAGCTCCTGTTCGAGAGCACCAGTTTCGGTTCTGATTCTAGCATTCGTTCCTTCTAAGAGGTTACGTCGGCCAAAAACCGACCTTTAGGGATTTCGCTCAAATTGCCCCTATTGATAGCCCCAGGTCCCTACAAAATCCATTACTGTTGGATGACATTGTCCAGGAATAGAAAAGCTACAATCTCAAAGTTTTCATCCTATAGAAATGAGACAAAATTGGAGCATTCTTTTCTGACAACAATAACTTGATACTCAAATCAAACTGCTTGTAATATTACCTTGTCCGGTTTTGTTGCTAAAAATAATATCTAAAATTGGTAAGAGTTGTTTTCAAAGTTTAGTTTCTTAAACTTCTGCAGTAATCGTTTCTCTGAGACTTATCATTTTTAGACTTAACGTTTAATTCTTGACCAAAGCAACTAAAATTTCAATGAATTGCGTACGGTTGTAGGGACTACAGCAATTGAATAATTTAAGTGAAATCGTGATATTAGATTTTTGAACCAAGCAGCCCCTTTAAGCTGAATGGAAATACTATTTACTTATTGCGCACAACAAAAGCTATTTTGGGCAAGTTTCAGCAAGAATACATAATGATAAGAGTATGACACTAAGCCTAGTTTTGTTATCAGAGCAAAAACTATGCTCTGTTCGCTAACAAACGACTCCCCCACAAATTGAACCCAAAGAAATTTGCACCCTATGTTTGTGTTCTAAAGTTCGCAACAGACGCACTTTGAACCAACTGAGTATACATAGCTGTTTTCGAGCTTTAGGATGCAAGCGTAGTGCTTAAATTTCTTTGAAGTGATGGGTCAAATTTTCGGGTGAGGGGTGGTCAGCCGTTAACGAACAGAGCATAGGTATAGCTCTGATAACACAGAATAGCCTTAGTGTCATACTCTTGTCATATGTATGTACTCTTGGTTTCAGCACATGCGTACTGGGTGCCGATTTGTTGTAATTAGGGTTCAATTGCTGGGGGGGGGGGTGTCATCCCTTATCAAGTAGATCATGTCCCCAGCCTAATAACTAAGAGTGACTATTGTCGTGCTCTTAATTGTAATGTACTCTTGTAGCAATGTAAGCCCTTTTTCAGCATAACATTAGGACCGTCATGTCAAACTCGCCGTGATTGTTATACTGCCGTCATTAAAATTGTCAATTTAAATTCTTAAGTCTAAACTAATCCAAAATCCTTACCGGAAGCACTTACGTCTCAGTCAAGATGGTTCATCAGACAGTGCGCGTACGAGGCGCACTCCCCGGTCGTACAGGCACCGCCCTCCTCACATTGGTGAGAGGCAGCGCACAACGCCTTGCACTCCGGGTTCAGCTGGCACAGGTCGCAGTCGCAGTAGCCCCGCAGACCACAGAAGAGACAGCTGGAGCACTGGTTGTAGTCCAGCAACTGGCCGGCGGATGAGACGGTCAGGACGACCAGAACGAGGCCAAAGGCCAGGGCAAGAGTGTAGGACTTCATGATGAGGGTTGACGGAAGAGTTGTGGCAAAGTTGATGCAAAAGTGGAGTAATGAGTTACAATCTAGGTCGGGAGGTCGTATTTATACTGGTTCAGATGACCTTGAAATTGTCCTGGGCAACAATGGGGTTGCCAAATTGCTATCAGGCTTTGAATAGCTGGCTCATTATCTGGGATAAAGTCTATAGGTTTCATGTCTGTTTTTTCGGCAATTTTGCTGAAATTAATTTGTCATTGTTCAAAATTATGTAATTGATTTCATTTACAGAGGTATTTTGAGGTGGGGGGCTGGGTAAAACCGTCAATTGGGATATTTTTGATTATTTTCGAGCTTGCGCGAAGGAAAAATTAAAAACCTTTTGCTTGAAAAACTCGGGTGTGGTTCTTTTTAGTGGGGAGGAACACCCCTCCCCCCTTTTTTTAAAATGCACGCGGACGCGACCCCCACACTTTGAGTCGACATGAGACATTTTATCGAACTTTAATTTATCTTCATTACAAAAAACCGAATTGCTTTTTTGACATCCGGTTATCTTCACAACGCAACTCTCATGTCAAATTTCAACGCTTCAATAGTTCCGTTAATTGACTGCAAAGTTGGCTTCCTTGTCGAAGCTTAACTCGGATTGCTATGACAATAACAAAACAAGGAAATGGAATAATTTCAAAGTGGACGAATTACAGTAAAGGAAAGGTAGCGTTACAGAAAATGTTTGTCAAAATTTCTATCTGCGAGAACAGCATTCGCATCATTTGGTTAAAACTATTAAATATTTGCATAAATTGGAACTAAACTGTTATTAAGGACCTTTCATCATATATAATTAAATATTATTAATTGACTACAAGTTGGCACTGAGTTGAGGTGTGGCCAACCCCGCATTTTCTGAAACGTTTTGAATGAAGAAAGTAATTAATAATATATAATATTTTAAATTCTATTTTTATTATCATTATTATATATTATTATGATTAATTATTAATTTAATCTATATAATGAGGAAGAGTGGGAAGCTTGGCTCTTCCTAACGAAACTATTGAAACAGGGTGCGAGGTGCTCGGCACATTAAGGCCGAAAGCTCGGGAAGGGGGGTCCCACTTACCATTGGTCATCATGTGTTTATATGCATTTGAACTAAACTGATTGGCTAATCACCAACTTTATGTTAAATTTATGTGTATAAGGAGACCCCCCCGAGATCTCAGCGGGTCCCGCTTAGCGTACACTGATGAGGATTACGGTAGTTAAGTAATCAAATACATTTCATTATAAACACACGCTAAACAACGATAAGCGCCCCCCCCCTTACATCTCGGGTGTCCCTTTATACACGCAAATTTAACATAAGGTTGGCGATTAGCCAATCAGATGCGTTTTAGCTCAAATGCATATAAACACATGATGAACAATGCTAAGTGGGCCCCCCCTCTCCCAGCTTTCGGCCAAAATGTGCCGACCATCTCGCAGCCCGTTTCAATTAGGAAAAGCCAAGCCTCCCACTCTTCCTCATATACTCTTGTCTTGATTTAGCTTAGTACGAGATTTATTTACCTATACACCTTTGCAATCTACTAGAAAAGTGATTTTGATTCCGTAGCTAGACTAGAGGTGTACCGGACGTGATCGCTTCAGCCGCCAGAGTGCACGAAGATGTAAATAGCGTTAAGATTAATTTAATCAGTTCAGACACTCTCTTGGTTATTTAATCCTTTCAGTGCCGACCCGTCAAATCACGGGTCGTATCCAACGTTGATGATATGATGTCATATCTTGATGGCACTACGCAACGACTCAGTACTGTCACATGGCATTATGCAAACTTTGTTCTTTATTTTGGGAAGGTGACCCGTCATATGACAGACTCTGAACATCAGCAACATAGCCCAGCCCGTCATATGACGGGCACGTCCAGGATACGATGTTATCAACGCCAAAACCCGGGTTAAGTCGCTAACCCGGGTTAACTTCATATGTTAAAGATAGCCAAATTAACCCTGGTTTGCGAGATAACCCGGGTTTAGACGTTGATAACATTGGCCCCAGGGGTCACTAGACATAGTGTGTTGTTGTCAGAACACTTCTGTTTTTACGTGGACGAGATATTAAAGCCATATATCAAAAAACGTGTGGTCGGCATATGACGAGCTCCTTGTTTTTTACCTTGGCACTGAATGGGGTTATTAAGATTAATTAAGATTAGTATATATAGTTGTAGCAAAGTAGTCCAATTGACATTGTAGTACAATGCCAGGAAAATTTGGCATTGTAGTACAACGTTGGACAACTAGTACAACGCTCGTTTCAAGGCAGCGTTGGACTACTTTTCCAAGTATTTCTGGCATAGTACTACAATGAAAAGACCTCATTGGAAAAGTAGTACAACGCTTGACCAACAAGAAAGGTCTTACTCTGACGCTGACCCTGATTGTCTAATCATGCAAATATTAAGGGGTCTAGCTGTCCTTTCGTGGTTAACTTAAACTTTTTCCTAAGGTTCTCACTTCAGCTTTTTCATAATAATATTATTTTTGAGCTGGGTTTTTGATCAATTTTGAGCACTTTGTCTAGAGAAGTAAAATGTACAGAAAACGAAACGCAAAACTCAAATTTTCACATTTTCAAATTTTCCCAATTTCAATTTTTTAATTCCAAACTAAGGACGTACATACAAATAACAAGCATCAACAAACTAAAAGCTTTTTAACAAATTAATTATAATCAGTATTTCGCTCGAGACAAAGTGCGCAAAATTGATCAAAAACCAAGCTCAAATATATGAAAAAGCTGAAGTGAGAACCTTAGGAAAAAGTTTAAGTTAACCACGAAAGGACAGCTACACCCCTTAATATTTGCATGATTAGACAATCAGGGTCAGCGTCAGAGTAAGACCTTTCTTGTTGGTCAAGCGTTGTACTACTTTTCCAATGAGGTCTTTTCATTGTAGTACTATGCCAGAAATACTTGGAAAAGTAGTTCAACGTTGCCTTGAAACGAGCGTTGTACTAGTTGTCCAACGTTGTACTACAATGCCAAATTTTCCTGGCATTTTACTATAATGCCAATTGGACTACTTTGCTACAACATATATATATATATGTGTGTATTGAAGTGTGGGTGGATGAATTTAATTTAGACTTTTGGTAAATGCCGTATTCTCGCGCTTAAGGGAAAATGTTCTCTTAATGTGGCGGTATCCTTTTGTTCAGTGCTTTTGTGGTGATTTTTTAAAACACTATAACTTTCGCAACTTTGGGAGTTGGAAAGAGCTTTATACATCGTTTTAAAGCTTATTATCTGAGCATTCACATGGTCTTACGAAACTGGCAAAATTATTAAAAAATAGCAGAAATTTTCTGACATCACGGCTAAATATATGCCAAAAACGTTTGAACATTGATTTTTCAAAACTGCGTAACCAGACAATATTTCTTTTTGCGCTATCATACATACATAGTATATATGGGCCGAGGGCGTTTTTTGGGGTTTCGCTCAGTATCACTCAACGGTTGAGAAAATTCGCAATATACACGGAAGCACTAAATTTTTAAACTTTGCATTAAATTTTCTCGAGACTGGGAACGTTTTAGAGAAAACCAAGAAAAACGTCCCTCCGCAATAGTAAGAATTTCCATTTTGCCAAAAATCTTGGGAATCTGTCGAGTAGTTTTTGAGAAATCGATGTTTAAAACAGAATAACCGCAGTTTTGCCAAAATGGTTTTCCGGCCAAATCTCTAGCTGAAAGCAATAAAGTCCGGCTAGTAGGGATTCATAAAATGTGCATTTGGACGCTGTATCGATTGAGTATAAATGGAACAAAATTGTTTGCAAGGTTTGGCAGTAATTTTGAAAAAACTGATTTCCTCGAAAATGACAATTTTTTGACCCTCAAAATGGTTTTTTGCTTGTACTGACTTAACCACTGGAGATAGCACAAAGGTTGTAAAATGTAATGGAATTAGCAAAATAAGGTGCTAA
>JASAND010031723.1:0-62577 GCA_030248195.1 Trissonchulus latispiculum | reverse complement strand
ACACAGGCTAATCATATTTCACCATCAAAGTATAATTAGTTGCTATATTTATGAGCAAAACTTAATTCATAAACTGAAATCTGCATTATTTCTGGCTTTGGTGCAAAATTTCCCCCCGGAAATTTCACACCGGTGTAATTTTTCCGGGGGGAAAATCCACACCGGTGTAGTTTTTCCGGGGGGAAATTTTACACCGGGGGAAAAACTCCACCGTGACAGGCAGCATGGGGATAAGCAAACATAAAACCTCTAGCTTGAAAAAGGTCGACGATCCCGGTGAATGCAGGACGACAGCTGTTAGGTGGTTTCGTTAGTTCCAATCGTTTTCGACGCGCATGTAAAGCGTCTGTGTGCGTTCGTGAGCGTGATCCCGTTATACAGTGTGACTTAAAACTGTTAAACGGCATGTTACACAGACAGACTCGTTGAATCGGGAGGACGTTGATGGTTCACCGCAAATCATCTTTAAGTTTTACGTCTTCAAAAAAATCTAAATTGCCTAATTTCTTTAGTTATCCACATTTTCAGTCCTTGGTAGTTGTGAAACACTCTCGATGCTTTGCGGTTTCCAAAGGTATCAGGTCTTTTATTCCTCGCCGATTATAGTTGGCAATTGGTATAATGACGAAAGAACTTTAAGAGGTTGACACGTTGTTACTAAACTCAACGTATACATTAACAATATAGTATTTTTTATGCATAATTAATCAGCTAAGTTAGGTTATGTCTACTCGACTTTGTTGGAGGTGGCTTTAATACTTTTTTAATAACATCTGTTGTCACCACACCTTACATTTTGTAAGTTTTCGTTTGGCTAGGCGAGAGGTGCAGCTTGGACTCTGCAGGGCGGTTAGGTTGTGGAGATTTTTGATGTGTGTTAGTTATTGTAAAGGCTTAGCAGGTTAAAGAAACATGAAGTGTACAAACATAGAACTCGCCTTGGAGTTTATTGAATCGTTGTTTTTTGAGTCAAGGTTAGTTTTTTGTTAGACGAAGGAAAGGTTTTTGCGCTACAACCATTGTCTGTGCATCTAGAAAAGCTAAGCTTGTTATTATTATCGTTGAGTTTTGTAAATGTTGACTTAGCCCGGAGCTCTTGTATTATTGTTTCGAGTTAGCCCGTGCTCAGGGAGTGTCATAATGAACTAATCTGTAGAGGTTATAGTCAGCTCAAGAAACACGAAGTTCAGGTAGTTAGGTAGTTCGGAATAGCTCACAATTGCTGTGAACGTTTGAAAGCGAACATCAGAGCAATGATGCCTTACGACCACAAATCTAAGGCAAAGTCCAACCGCCTTATTTGTTCTTGTAAGCGACATGAAATTAAATCATGCTCTACCACGTGCCACCTCAGAGGTGCTCCTATGCATCTTTTGGCTGTAAAGTGCTGAGTATAAACACCTTGCACAATTTTGCCCAGCTTATCTGCCACGGAGTACTTTGCGCTCTGGTCATGCTCTGGTTTCAAATTAATTAATTATGTGGGTTTTCTCTGTCTGACTGACTACAGCTGTCATTATATATAGCTGTTGACACCTGACAGCAATAGTACATACTAGTGATGTTTCAGTCACTGAAACTGAAACTGAAACTAGGTTTCAGTTTGTACAGGTTTCAGTTTCAGTCACTGAAACTGAAACTGAAACTGAAACTATTTTCAGAAGAGACCTGAAACTGAAACTGAAACGGAAACATTTTTAGGCAGCAGACTGAAACTGAAACTGAAACTGAAACTATATTGGGTAAAAGACTGAAACTCGGACTGAAACTAGTTTCAGGCTTTCCTGAAATCTTGAAATTTTGAAGGTTTTGAGCTTCGATTCTGTTAACATTGCTGTAAGAGAGGCTGAATAAACATTAAATTGTGCTTTATATTAACTCAGAGAGCTGGAAACCGTTGTTTTTAAAGCGAACTGAAACTGAAACTAAAACTGAAATTATTTTACGTTGCCGACTGAAACCTAAACTGAAACTGAAACTATTTTGGTCCGTCGACTGAAACTGAAACTGAAACTGAAATTATTTCGAACCTCCGACTGAAACTGAAACTGAAACTGAAACTAAAATCGGCTACTGAAACAACACTAGTACATACATACATAAGAGTAAGAAACTGTTACGTTAGCATGTACAAATCATGTAAGGTATGCTCGGTTCATTAACTCGGCAGTCGACACCCCTCCCCCCCTCCCGTAGATTCCGGGGGGGGGGGTCCAACTTAGCACTAAATACACGCTTTCATATAAGCGTGTGTCTGCTCGCTGATTGACCCTTTGGCCTAAGACTTGATATAAAAATTGATGCAGATTACATTCCTTCGACTTTTTGCATTATGCAACAATTTTTATATCGCTGAACAGAGCAGAAAAATGCTACAAAGTTGTCGAATTAGTTTTTAAATTGCATTAAGCCAATTAAAGTTATAATTAACTAATTAAAATAACGAACAAATAACCTACCATAAGTGTTTTAAGGTGGTGGTATTTGTAATGAAGTGGCTAGGATTAGGCTCCAATTTCTTTCCGATGAGTTTCTGTTCCGTTTTGGTCTAACAAGACACGCTAGCTCAGGGTAACAACCACTTCAAAGCACGGAAGGTCAGCACGTTTATCGGTAGCGATAAACTTAGGCACCGGACTCTCAGAAGGTGATGTGTCCAAAACTGAGAATTCCCTGCGGCCAACCTGGGTGGGGTCTTGATCGTGAGTTCGTTTGGCAGGGGTTAGGCTCCGCTGATGTCGTTAGCAAGCGGGGTCGACACTTGCTTTCCAGAGGGCAATTCGATTCAGTAACAATGAACTCTCGGTAATAGATCTTGATTGACAAATCAAGATCCTGAACAGCTAGATGATGTCTTTGTAGGGTCCAAGGGGTCAGATTATAGGCACTTACCTGTTCAGGGGTCAGGTCCGGCTCCAATTGTCTTGATCAGGATAGGTGCCTTAGTTCACACGACTGACTATAAGGCACTGCAATTTATTGGTACAAATAGCAAAACTAGTTATAACAAGAACAACAGTATGCGTACAATTGACAATATTACTGCAAACAGTGCAAACGGCAACTTACAGCACAGGTATACAGTTAGCAGCAACCAGTACAATAGTTTGCCAGAGTTGCCAGTACTCAGTTTACCCAAATTAGTAGTTATTGTTAGGGACAAGGTTTTGACTCTTTGACTCAACCAACTGATTCTTTCTTTCTTCCTCTTATCCTAATCTACCACTAAACTCTACTGTGCGATCCCTATATGCTTGTGCTCGTGTTTTAAGTTAAAACTCTTTATCCGTCCTCCTTACCAAGGACAATGGTATAATAATAACAATAGCTACAGAAAAGATAAATTAACTAGATTAAAGTTGTTAGTAGTACAAGTTCCGGTCTGTGGGTGAGCTCGAAATGCCAGTAACAATAGCACTTTCGGATGCTGTTCGGTCACCTGGGGGGACAATGCAAGGGTCGGTCCGGTTGGGGGTTTCCTGGTAACGGTTACGGTGTTAGTACAGGGTATGTTTTTCTTTAATCTCTTCTTTATATCCTCTACTTCCGACTGACTCGAAATTACCACGGAACTAGTTAGACCAGAGACAAGGGGTGATAACCCCTTCGATAAGGCTGACGATTAGCTCGAATAGATTCATCTTTTGAAATGAGAGAGAGAGAGAGAATTACTTTAGAGAGAGGTTGAAAGTAAAGTTCGGTTCGTTTTGGTTAGATTTCAGGTCTCACTGTTGATTCTGGTGCCGTCGTTGCAGTCGTCTCTGTCCTAAGTTGTTAATCAGGCGTACTCAGCCTCTAATGTACCTTCAGCTAGTCTGATTCCAAACAGGGTTAGTCAACAGGGCAAATCGATCTTCCAATAATCCAATAATCTGGTCCTTCTCCGGACTAATCTCACATACTGATAATTACTACAGAATCGTCACTACACGTCTGATCCACTGAGGGCTGGAATTCAGGATACGAACTGTGGCAGAGCGACTGTCCTTCCGCACCTGAATCAAATGGGTTAAAACCCATTAGTACAAATCATAGGTGCGGGATTCGAACCCAGCAACCATTACTCACATCTTTGGCTTTCTGAACAAGAACTAGACTTGTAAACTTGACTTCGTTGTGAAGACTTGAAAGTTTTGCGAAACTATTGTAACTGAGCTAGCGTGTCTTGTTAGACCAAAACGGAACAGAAACTCATCGGAAAGAAATTGGAGCCTAATCCTAGCCACTTCATTACAAATACCACCACCTTAAAACACTTATGGTAGGTTATTTGTTCGTTATTTTAATTAGTTAATTATAACTTTAATTGGCTTAATGCAATTTAAAAACTAATTCGACAACTTTGTAGCATTTTTCTGCTCTGTTCAGCGATATAAAAATTGTTGCATAATGCAAAAAGTCGAAGGAATGTAATCTGCATCAATTTTTATATCAAGTCTTAGGCCAAAGGGTCAATCAGCGAGCAGACACACGCTTATATGAAAGCGTGTATTTAGTGCTAAGTGGGACCCCCCCCCCCCCCGGAAGCTACGGGAGGGGGGGGGGTGCCGACTGCCGAGTTAATGAACCGAGCATACCTTAAATGATTTGTACATGCTAGCGTAAGAGTTTCTTACTCTTATCTATTATGTACTCTTGCTGACAGTAACCTACCTCGATAGCTAACATATAGGAGGTCTGGTAAAAGTATAGTATCACAGTTTGTCCATAAGAACTGACTCCAGCCAAGATGCCCTTTGATTATAAAGAACTTCTAAATAGGATAAATAGTTAACTGTTGTTCCTAATTATTTTCCTCTGACAATTTCCTTAGTAGAAACAGAAACCTCTTCTTCTTTTATGTTAGCTGTGAGCAAAAAGTCAGTAACTCTTGGGAGCTCATAAAGGCAGTCTTGTCATTAATTTTTGGACCACAGAACTAATTTGCTTTGGGTCTAAATAAATTACAGAAAGACAGACCACAGCTCAGTTAATTTGATTAAGGGAACAGATACAGGTACCGAGGTTCATGGCTTGCTAATTTAAAAAAGGATTTGTAGAGCTCCAAAGCCGACTGACTTAATCAATTAAACTGCAGATTTATGCATTCCTTTATTCCAATTCTCTGCATAAAGTTCTGGGTTAAGACTGTTTTTGTTGATGTAGTTGAATTTGTGCTTTGTCTGGCCCGAGACTTGTTCAGTATCAATCTTCAGTACCGTTCTTCAAGGTGAGCCACAGCTCTAGTGAGAGTCTTCGAACACATGTTCAACCAGTTTAACTCTTAAGATATTGGGTAGACGGGCAAAACAGCTTTACCATGTTTCAACATTGCAGGTTCGTGTCTTTTCAAGATTATCTTTTTATATTTGTTGATTAGCGAGGGGTCCAAGGGAGCCTTTTAGCAAAATTACCGCTTTTTGTCAAAATCGGGGATACAAAATTTTTGGGTTTTCCTATTTTCATTACGAATCAAAAAATCAAATTTCGCGAAATTGAAAAACTTTCGATATTTGAACTCTGCGTAGTCGAAAACAGTACCTACCAAAAGTTAGCTCAATTGGTCAAGTTTTAAAATTTTATCACTGGAGGGAGATAATCTGGAAAAGATCCGAGATGATCTGTATTTTGGTAATACAGAGTTTTTATTATGTTGCATATTATACGTTCTTCCTTTCTCAATTTACCGTATCTACTCTTGCAGCAGAAGAGAGAGTTTCGCAGTTGAATTCTTGTCGAAAAGCTTTATTATTAACATTTCCCTTTTGATTATATATTACCCCTTTTATCTCTTAAAGCGCAGTTGGTTTAGAGATTTACGTGATTAATACTTTGTTCCATCTGTGTTTTCCAGATAATGACAAAAGTTATTTGCAACTTTAGGAAAAACTGACTGGAATATCACGGTTTAATTTTCACCGAAACTTCCTCCGATTCTGCAGGGATTGCGTGAGCTTGAGTCTTGTTAAATTGGAAATATAGTCCCCTTTCGCCGGAGATTCCTTATCACAACATCCCAGCTGTTCTTCACTTTCTTGTCGTTTCCCTAATTGTAAGCAAACTCAGCAAATAAGCCTTGTTTCGTTGTTAAACATAAGAACTCTAGACATTGTTCAGAGAGATTTGGATTTGTCTCAGCTTCTTTATGGACAATTTGTGGGGACTGGGCATGATCAAGTACTCAACTCACACAAGGGTGTGGCTTAGTTATAGTTTTCCTTAATAATTGTGCGTGTCAAAAACTTTATATTCAGAATTTTGATTATCCAAACCCAAATCCAAATCTATTTTTATAGATAAAATTTATTCCGGCAGTTTTGAATGGTACTCTTTTATTTTGAGTGATTAACAAGAGATACTAGCAACCGCTGGCACCAGTACGATCTAAGCTAAATTTCTGAGCCCTATAGAAGGACGTGGACTCTTCCAATTTAATGTAGTACACATATAGTTTTCCAAATCTAACTTAATGACTTAATGCAATAGTTATGTATTTCTTTTTTGTGATTGTAATTTTCTGGTGTTTATCAGTATGGTAGTAAGCTCCATGAACAAAATTTATTTTCTTAACGTAGAATAAATGGTAATGTTTTTCAGGCAAAACTGCAATTAAAATATTCCTATGTTACCTTTATACTAAACATGTGGAATCTGTCTTGAAATGCAAGAACTCAATGAGCCTCATTAAAATGTTTTCCAAGAGCTTTGTGCAGACGAACTCCTGGGAACTGGCTATTTAATCAACCATTTTAATTATGTATAAATTTCCAATTTTACACTGTCTGGTCTGCAATTGCACTTCGGCTTCGGCATTATTACCTCCTGCAAGTCTTGATTGACAGATGCATTTCATTTAACTGGATTTCATTCAACAGCTCAATGGTATAATGGTAGGTAGCAGTTATGTTGATTTTCATTTTATTTTTTAACCTTTCAAAACATAGTGAATTGTGAAACAATTGCTACACCAGCAAAAATAGCGTTGCGTAGTGTATATAAAAGAAGGAAGGAAGGAAGACAGGAATCCGTATCTTGTTTCTTTTCTCTCAAAGGGTTAGCTGTTTGTAGACTAAATTTTTTACGCACAGTCTCATTCAATTTCCAATTTGCTTTTGCAATTATTCAGCACCAGGTTAGGACCGCAAGCAAAATTGCCCTGGTATTTGTTTGTACTCGTCCCAAAAGCAACGTACAGGAGCACGTAAGTATAGCCACGTACAGCTGGGGACAGTACAGGAAAAATGCATTCAGATCTTGCAGTAGAGTATCTTTGTTTAGAAATATCTAGCAAACCCATGAATAGGTAACTACCAACTAACTTGTCTGTCTCTAAGTTCAGGCTTGGGATTGCTTTTCCAAGACCTAAACCAAAACAGTTTTCAATATTATGCCGGAATACATTAGGTCTTCCTACATTTTTCCTTTTTATAAATCAACTGAACAGACAGATTCAACATTTAAGAGTCAAGAGTTAGAGGAGTTCAAAACGGAAATCAGTTGCCAGTAGCCACGAAGGCTGTTTCGGAAGGTGAATTGTATCTTCTTTTCCACAGAGCGGAAGTGTATCTTGAAAAGTACATTAGTATAAAAGATGTTGTCGTCATTTGAAAGTACTCACTCACAGAGAAGCTCCTAACAACCGACCATGCTTATAAACAGTATACCTTTGCATGAGCCTTGCCTCAGAGCAAACAGAGTAGTTTGAATAGCTTTGCATGGTTCGTCTCAAGAGGCCTCCTTTGGAAAGATGATATCTTCTGCTGAAACGATATCTGTAGAACAATGATCAAACCGGGACGGTTCTATCTCATGTACAGTTGCTATTGTAGAAACAATCTGGTGAGTCTCTATATTATACCTCTGATGCGTTTTATTAGACTTTAACTTCATGCTTTTTTGTGGTGTTTTTCGCAAAAACGTATTGCCGCGAGTTTCACAACAATCACCGACCAGTTTCATAAAAATGTTCTCGAGTTCTCGAGTCTAGTAGCTAAACTACGCTGGAAGTTTTTGAGATCCGCAAGTCGCATTGAAAATAACGCTGAAAAAGTTCTCGAGTTCTCGAGTCAAGTTCTCTGGTTGATTACGATCAGAGAAAATTTCGCCAACTTGAGACCTACTCGAGAAATTTTTGAAAATCTAAATTTGTGAATTTTTTCTTCCTGCTTCAATAACTTGTATAATTGACTGAATAAATCACCATAAAATTTTCCCTAGATAATTTTACATATAATTTTTAATACAGAAGAGGTTGTTGTCAGTGAAAACAGACTACTCGAGAACTTGAGAACTCGAGAACTCGAGACGGTTTTTTATGAAACTGGCCCCGGTGTAGCCAATAAATGAGAATTGACTGAGTTGTCTATGTTACCACCAAAACGTTGTCATTAGCTTTTTGTTTTGGGAGCCGAACTGTTTTGAGACTTCCTTTGCCGCACCTTATCCCATTTAACCGTCACTCGTCAGATAACTTTCTTTAAATTCTGATTTATACGTTATCATGTGTTTTCCAACCTTGTTTTCTTCGTGGAGCCGAGAATAAAAGCAAAAACGTATTCGGACGAACTATCAATTGCAATTTTTATCCTTCGCATTATTGGACACAAATCTAGAGCTAGCCGCACGTAAGTACTATGTACTGGTTTGTGTAGATGACGTGTGTGGTTTAGTTTGTCAAAATCGAACAGACAGAGAGTGTTTGAAGGTTTAGTGTGGATTGCCTTTGACCCTCAGCATTTTCAAACCTGATCAATAAAGCCAGAATTTTGCATGGGTGTGTTTCAATAACGTTGAATTCAAAATGTTTTTGGTTTCAGTAAATTTTCTCTTATCGATTCACAAGAGGAAATAGGGACCAACAGAACCGAAGAAAGAAGAATGTTACTATATCACCTCCAACCTGTAAAATTCGGTCCTGAGTTGGGGATCGAATCGAACCCACAACCTTTCGCGATCTAGGCCATCCAGCCACAATCAAACCAAGCTTACGTTTGCATTCGTTCTTAAACGTGATAACGTTCGTTCTACTAATCACAGTGTTTTGTGGTTTATCTTAACAGGACATACTTGCCATTAATATTCGGAGCAGTGGATAATCGAGTTCCCTGGTCGTGTATCTTGTTTTTGCCATTTAGTCGTGTTGTTTTGTTGTTTGGAATTAACACTGAGGAAAGAGACGTTAGAGAATTTTTCTAGAACCGTTCACCAGCTCATTTATTGAAATTTTCGTATTTCTATTGCATGATTAAAACAACATCTCATTTGCTCTGCTTTATTAACTAACACATTCCTTTTTATGCAATACCTTATTTGATCAGAAATGTATATTCATTTGAGAAAACGGCGTTTTCTTTCATAACTTTTAAATTCACCTGCCATAGCTATACAAAATTCAGCAAATCAAATTGTGTAATGCGTCTCTCTGGTATTCCTATTCATTTTCTTAGGTTGTACGAATGCTGTAAATGAATTCTCTCAAAACCCTATTCGAGGCGACGAGGTGCACTACCTGAGTAATCACTGTACCAGTTTAGTTCAAGCTCAGTACTCTCATGTACATAACTGGTCACATTTCAAAAAAGCTGAAAAATATGACTACTAGATTCGCCACAAGCACTGTTGTCAAATGCTGAACCTAATATAGTTGTCTGATTGACTACGTACGTACCGTGGCCATACCAACCGATAGGCAGCTTCTGTTTCTCTTGTACTTATGACCCTTGAAACTAGATCTTGAGAAAAACCATATCGCTTCAACCAAATGCTGGTAGACCAAAAAGAAGCTCGGCACGGGAGGCATCGGCGTTATACCCTCATAACCATTAAAACTGGACCAAAGAGAAAGGCATGGCATGCACGTAGAGCATTAATTAGGATAGAAAGTAAAGAAATGGCTAGATGGGAATTCGAAACGCGGCTCTCTCAATCTCCTGTCGTCAGACACGTACCACTACAACATATATCGAGCTTTCATCCAGAACTTCCACCACCTCAGGCTTTTAAATTTCTTCACATTCCTGCTTTCGTTAGGGTGTACATTTGGCGGAGTCGAAAACAAAAGTTTCCCATAACTAAAATTTCATAAGTGTTTTTGAAGCCTCATATTTCTGTCCTTAGATCAAAAGAATGAAAACGGGACGTGCCAATAGGAATATCGATCGTCAAACCTCTTCTAACCGATTTTATTCGCTTTCAGTTTAATTTACTGTAGACAGTAAACTGTAAACTACAGTCTGTGGCACTTTCATTCTCATTCCAAATCCGGGATGATGTAGCTGTTACACTCTGACAGGCAATTCTATGGAGTTCATACACTATGCCTGAGCAATAGTTTTGATGTAGTACCATAGCATATGATTCTGTTTTTGGCATTGCATGATAAATGAGGATTTTAAAAATCAAGACATGAGGACGCATGATGTGCCTACTAATAAATGTTTTAAACTAAATGGAATTCGTTTAGATAATGAATAGCATTCTCTACCCTGCACTTTAAGTTATCTGTCATGGCTAAAACTCTACACACCGTTAGACTGTGCTAAGTGAAAGCTTGTGATCAGTAGGAAGTTGAAGTAGGCTTCTGCTTTTTATCTCAAGGATAATCTTCTTCATTATATGTTGTTTTTGACTGACTCATAAAATTCCGCGTTTTCGCTATTTTGGACAAGCAACAGGACATTTAATTAATACTAATGCTGTGAAATCAATCATTATAGTGAATTCATGCACGTATTATGAGAGTTTGTATAGTTCATAATATTGAATAGAATTAGGGAACCTGAATTGAGTGAAAAAGCAGGAACAAGTTTCAGAGACTTTTATCAACTCCTATAGGATAAATTTTTCGCTCTAAATACTTCTCCTACGCAATAAGGGTAATAAACAAAATAAAATTAGTCGCTCGTCTCAGTTCAGTAAAAGCCTCATCACGCACCCGTTTGAGGAACATATCTTTCTATGGGGAGCCGAAGCTTGGCCTATAATTTTTATGTGCATAGCTTAGCATGGTTGACAAGGATACGTTGAAGTTTCTATAAAGGGAAAGGTAATTAAAATTTTCAGTTAACCAAATGCTCTAGCTTAATTGTTTTCTAGTTGTCTTTCATCCTTTAGCCGCATATTTGATCGGACCGGGTTGTGATTTTGAGCGAACATGCCTAATTTACTCATATTGTTCGGTGAATAAACACTTCTTTTTGAGTGTCTTGCATTTCTCTTAAGCCTTTACTTCAGCTGTTTTCAATAAGCACCTTTGAAAGATGAAACTTTGGTGAGCCGAGCCAAGTGCTGTGAACCTTCACTTCTTTTTTCATAAATTATTAACAGTCTTTTTCAAGAAAATTAGAAAACGCATTAAGAGGTCGGACTTTACTTTTGAAATAAATGTGGTACAGGAGAATATCTCAAGTCGTCCTGGTTATTTATGATCTTGTCTCATTTAATCGGCCCATTAGCTCTCAAAGCCTTCCATGTACTGAAAACTCCGTTTCCGGAGACTTCCATAGTGCTCTGTATTTTGTCTCCTGAATTTTATTTTGAGTGAAATTCAATTTTGCGAGAACTCCAGCATCCGTTAAGTGTCATCTGCTGTGGGGGTTTAATTCTAAGATGACGACGGTTCGCTGCATTTTCAAGTTGTGCTTATTTTAGATTGCTTAGCTGTTGTTAACTCAGCTGTTTTAGAGCCTTTAGTTTTTCTCTCCATTTTTTGAGAGGTTTCATGATTGGATCAGAGTTTATGTCACTAATTCCGGTACATTTACAGCCAGAGATGTGCAGGAGGGAAAATTCTGGGGGGGACGTGAACGACTTGACGTGACGTGGGGGGGTGAGGGGCCCCTCTGGAGGTGAGCTCCAGATCTGGGGGGGGGTGAACCCCCAGGTCCCCCAAGCACATGTATGTTTACAGCTACTTACAGCTTACGTTAGTTGTGGTAAAACCGACAACTTGAAATCGTTGAATATGTATAATTTAAAAAAAGAGGACCCTAAAAGAGGTGTGGTTCAGCATTAACGTAACAACGGAAGACATTGGCACTACAACTTGTAATTTGTATTGGATTCATACTGGCTGGGAGTTGGGAGTTCCGGCTGACTGGGCTCGGGCCAGAACCGGACCTGCCGCTCAAACAATCCGGCCCGGGGCCATACATGTGCTGGGGGGGGGTTTCACCCCACCCCTTGACTTGGAGCTCATCCCCCACAGAGGGGTCCCTCACCAGTCACCCCCTCAGAATCTGGATTTTTCCGGGTTTTCAGCGCCCCCAAAATTTCCCTCCTGCACAGTCTGCCCGGGGCCCGTGGCTCGCTTCAAGGCTCGGGCACAACTCTAACTTAGCAAAATTACATGCGTAACAATGCATGTAGTTAACTTGAAAACCTGAGAACAACATTGATCTTGTTTTCATAGGAAGCTAGTATTTTGATATTTCCCTTATGTGTATTGAATCAGCCGCTTCAGTATTTGCTTTTATCTGATCGCGTTCCTTACAATTAGCTGAACCGTTTGTATGGATGATCGCATTTGTTAATTGCCAAGAAAAGTTTGTTTTTGCAATGAGTTTTCTTTCTCATGAGGTTTCGATATGGAAAAATGCGAAGACCAATGTTACTCGGAATTCCGACTCAATGATTTCTGAGTTGCTCAGCTCCATAGATCACTGCTGCCACATTTGAAAGCTTTGACTTTAGGAATGCGAATACTTTTTATATTACTAAAATGTCAGTCTATAATTTGCTTTATAAATCGTGTGTGATGAATGCGGATTTACTGGTTCGAATCAAGCTTAAGAATTTATTTGTAGAATTAATTTGTAATTTGTGATTATAGAGTCATTGTAATAATTAATGATGAGTGAAAGATGACTAAATAATAATCAGAATTATAGAATCTGTCCGATTGAGAGTTATCGAATCACTTCTAATAATAAGATGCGCAATCTTCGAGTAGTTTGGTAGTTTGTACATTTGACCACTATCCATAGGACGTGCGAAATCTCCAATTTATTGTGCTTTCTTAGTATCCTTTGCTATGCCATATTTGGATTGGAATAATGTTGGCCGAGTCGTTGCTTGTCACCACAAAAAGGAGCATTCTCTTCATGCGGATGCCTTAATTTATTCTTGACTTTCTAAAAATAAATTTCTTTGAAAAAGAAGCCAGGATTTTGGACGTCTCTAAGGTCGAATATTTTGTCTTTCTGGTTAATTTTTTCTGTGCAGTCTTTCATCCTGTCTATTTCCTTATTTATTTCGTTTCAGCATTGTTTCTTCGGTTTATTTTATTTCCAGGACCACTTTGCAAACCAGTAAAAAACCTTCTCATCGCTATTGATATGTATTTTGAATGCTATGAAAATTTAAAAAGTTTTCTTAGTTTCTAATCCTTTGCTTATGCGATGTGTTTCTTTAAGTTTGTATAAAATCAGGCTTAAACTGGAAGACATAACAGTGGCGCACTGGGTTGGTTGCAAAAATGATTCGAGCACTCCTTTAATCTAGGGTTTCCTTGAAACGGCAGATGCTGAAGGAATGACTTCGTTGCTTCACGTTAGGGACATTCCAAAATAATAACTATCATTTAACTTGCAACGTCAGACAGGTGTATAATGTCATTGTAACAAATCTTCCGAAGGTTTTTACCAAGTCAAAGGTATATTAGTTTCCATTATTTTAATCTTTTTACGTTTCTTGCAACAGTAAATTTGCTGTTTCAGACTTCTTCCAAGGATAAATCAAACGGCATAATGGCGCAATTGGGCGCCGTGTGTACCGCCAAACAGGTCTCAATTTTAACTAGTCAAAATAATGGCAGCAACGCCCAATCAATTGATATTGCAAAACCTGGCTACAAAACTTTGGTGAGAAGCCAAAACATTGATATTCCCACCCCGGATGAGCAGACTGACAATCTTAGTCCCAGATCGGAATTCGAAAAGCTGAAAAATCGAATGAAACAAGGACGATTTGGTGTTCGTTGTTTGACGGTGGAACATTCATTGGACTCTCTTCGCCCACTGTCGGCTGTTCCCTATCTTCCCCGGGAAAGCAGTCTCACGGAAAGTCGGTCCGGCAGTCCGGAATTCCGGGCCGGTTCCTGCATCACGGCTCCGCCAACGCCCTGCCTGTCCCAGAACCGACTGAACCGACTACGAAAGCCAACCCGCCATGCCATAAAGGTGGATTCTGTTGAACTTCCGGATGGCTATATGCGGTTAAATCAGTACAAAGTTATGGAAGATATTGGACAGGTACATGAATTATGTAACTGTTTTTAGAATAGGGTTTATTAAATATTAATTCCAAGAATGTCTCCGAAAATAGATAGCTGTGATGAATTATGCAGCGTTGAACCTGGACCACAGGTTAAGACAGAATGCCAAGGCATAAATTGATGTAATCATCTGGGGGACTTCCATTTCATAATTAGGTTATGAAATATTCCTTTGCTTTTTGTGCTACAAACGTATATACCTTAAGTTTCAAACAGTACAAAGGATGGCGGGTACTAATATCCATCCACTTTGATATGAGTTTAACTAAATTCGTTCAATATTCATATTTTTATGATTACCAAAATAATAATTGAATATTTCAATTTTCTTAAGAGCTATGTCGTGAAAGATTTTGCGTTGTTGATCGCCTATTTTGGTCGCGAACCTTCAGGTTAACAGTGGTGGGTGGTTGTTTGTAGAGGTTTTAACCGCTTAGAAACAACCGCCAACGAGTAACATTTTAATTTGAAACTCCTCTATTTGTTGTTTTGCAGGCACCAAATATGCTAAATTTGCGTTACTTTCTGCCCTAGGGCTTGAATCTGACAGATGTGAATAGAACTGCGAGCGAACTATCGGACTAGTCAGTTGCCGTCCGCTAAGTCGACTCCGTTAACCTCCAGCTGCACTAGTCTAGCACTACCCCAGCCCCAAGTACAGCAGCTACATAAAAATAATTTGCGAAGAAAAACTTTTATTAAAAAGTTTTTGTTATGTAGAATGATTCAAGAATTTGACTTGACGATTACTGTTCGTAATGTTGGGTAAGAATCGAAGTCGAAATGAACCGTAGGATGTCATGAGATGCGTTTGAAATAGGTGGCCAAAAAATCAGAATTGGCCAAATCAGAACAGCAATTCTTTAAGCCAGAAAAATATTTCTCAATTGTGGAAGTTTGTTTACTTAAAGTAGTAATCCCGTTCCAATTTCCTTAATGAGTTACACTATAAGTTTATGTTACGCACACAAATTTAGTTTATGATTAACTTCTGTTTAATTTATGTTTACGATTAATATTGGAATAGAGAAACTCAAGATTAACTTAATCTAATGCTAAACTTTTTCTTGTTGCACCAAATCAGATTATGAAAAGCTAAACTAATCTGAACTGAAGTAATATATAGTTAAACTATTTCTCACGTGAATGCGTTTTGGCCATTGAAATACAGTAACGTGATAGCAACCGACCAATTGCAACAGGCCATTTCCAATATAATTTTAGTTTAACGCAGGATGCGACGGCTCACAGGAAAAAGTTTAATATGTGATATCGGTATTTCGAAGTGCAAAGCGAACACTAGCCAAGAGCCACACATAAATGTAGTCATAGTTGGACTTAGAATTGTCAACTGGGTATATGATATCATTTAGGTACTAATTTGCCTGTTACATAATTCTTCTCCTTTCTTTGGAAATAAAGTTTCAAAATCAAACGTCTCAATTAATCTGAACTAAATATAAAATTGCGAATAATGATAAACAAATATCGCTCTTGAAATTTTAGAGAAAAGGTTCGTTCTTAAAATTTGGTAAAAATACGCCAGCACTTATGCAACAATTCATGTATAAAACACAGGCTGGATTTTGATAAATTTTATTTTTCCAGGACTGGTAGTGGGTCTAAATAACTTAGAAAGACAGTGAGTCCGATGTTACACCTAATCTAGAGCAGGATTAAAAGTTTCCGATTATTATTCCTGCTGGAGCAGGAATGTATAAAAAGAGAATTAGTATGTCCATTGCAATATGAGTCATTTCTCTATTCAGAAGACATATCTTCAGCATAGGTCTAACTTAGGGCTGAGTTTTTTGGGAGAGATTATGCAAATTAGATTTGGCAGCTGCTATTTAAGTAGCTGAATGGACAGACTTTACGCAGTCTTCGGCTGTCTGCAATCAAAATGGTTGCATACTTTTGAGCACTAGTGTAGCTTGGGAGCTACACTAAAGTGCGCTAGGACTACGTACGTAGTTAGATAGTCTGTAGCCTGCTTGCATTCTCAGGAGGGCTTCCACTCTATCGCACTTGATTTCGGCGATAAAGCATAAAGTTTAGAAGAAACAACAAGGACCAAACGCAAAGCATCAAAAAATGGTAGAACAGATGACTGTTTGCCAGAAATTGTTATGTTTTAATAAAAGACATGCTATGCACTGTACATTTAAACCTGGTGCTCCAATAGATGCGTAAGCGCAAAGGAATCAGTAGTGAGTAAAAGTAGTGTTGTCTAGCTAGGGATTACGGTAGTTTTAGTTAACTCAAAACCAGCATTCCCACGTGGAAAGGGCGGGGGTAGTCAGCTCAACACAGCAGCCAATCAGATTCAACCAGGTTTAGCCTGACTTGGCGAAGCCTGACGAACAGGGTTTTTTTGCGTCCAGAAGTGCGTCTGGACGCAAAGTTTCTTATCTTGACGCAACGAAATTTTAACGGGACGCAAGCTAGACGCAACATTATTTCGGGAGAAAATTCACTTTTGTAAGAGTGAAAACTTTAAATGTTTCCAGTACCAATTTTCCATATTTTCCAAAAATTTTCTCGGTTTCTGGGGGGCTCCGCCCCCCAGACCCCCTGGTGTTTTTCACTATGCCATCGAATGCCATCGCTTTGTAATGTGCCAGTACTTGTTGCCTTATTAGTTGAGTTATCTACCTGTATCGACACATAATAAGTCAAAGCCCATAATTAATAAAATTTGTAGCCGTAGCCGAATATCCAAATTTTTGGGATCACGTAATGTAAAGAGGTTCATACAATTGCATTAGCATAGTTGTTAAAGTCTAAATTTTGTTCTTGACTGGATTTTCAAAGCATTTTCAGCTTCTGGGGGTTAATCCCTTAATTACCAAAAGTCGACCAAATTTGTAGAGTATCCAATTTTTGGTTTGGCTCATTTAATAAAGCAATCAACTCGTGCAGTCATCGAAAAACGTTTGTCCGGAAGAAATTCAGGCATTAAAGGGTTAATCAATCGTATTCGTAACCAACGTTAATATTTCACTGTTTTTGCCTTTGATTAATACGGCACTACGCATACACACTCTTTGTTTATTGATACTGACTTCTCAAAATGAAAATAACTCAAAATGCTATAATTTACAAATGTAATTTACACAAAAAATGCATTAGGTATTTTAGTTAAGTGTAACTAACTACTAACTAATTACAAAATGTAATTTGTCATCAGTTAGTTATGCAACTAACTAACTGATGACAAATTAATCTTTTTAATCATTTTTGTTACGGATTTATCCGTAATTTCAAAAAATTTCTCCAACTTCTGGGGGGCTCCGCCCCCCAGACCCCCGCTGCTTGTTTGTCATAATGTTTTCGGGATTCATTAGTTCTCAGAGTTTTCGAAACAAGATTACTGTCTTTTTTCTGAATGATATTAATTTAATAGCTATTTAACTAATTCCTAGTTAGTTTAACTATAACATCAAAACATCTGAATAATGTGTGTCAATAATATCGAAAATTGGTCATGATATGTGTTAGATACAACAGATGCCAATGGAAGCGTTTTGAACATTTGCATTACGGATTTTTCGGTAATCGCAAAAAATTTTCTCAACTTCTGGGGGGCTCCGCCCCCCAGACCACCCGTCGTGTATATAGGGCGTATTTCACATATTTTGTGATCGTGCATTACTGTTCAGTAGCATCACCATTCTAAGTACTTTTTCATACGATTAAATTATGTTTCACTAAAGAAATAATCGACATTTTTATAAATAATACAATTTTTGCATATAAAACACGCTAAAACACTAATTTTACCTAGACGCAAAATTTCTTAACGGGACGCAACTTAAAATTAGCTGGACGCAAGGTTGACGCAAATCCGAAAACCAAAAAAAAACCCTGCTGACGAAGCCCTGACAAACCAAGACCTATTCTAGCAACGTCTCCAAATGCGGACTTCTTTTGGCGGTTTTACAAAATCGGGACCTCTTCTGAAAACCCAACAATTAGGGTTTCTGTTGGCATATTTGAACACCCCTAACCGAAATCAAATTTTCCCAATCGGAAATTGAAGCAATGCCTCAGTTTTATTAACAAATTATTCAATTGTTATTAAATAATAACAGGTCTACTAAGGAATACTGCCCCTTTTGGGACCTACTTGTCTTCAGTTTCATTGGACGATAGTCTACATGTAAATCCTGAACTTAATCGGTGCAAAAGTTGGCAAGCGATTAACTCTTCAGATCAACTTAAATTCCATTTAATCTTGAGTGCAACTGCAGATTAGCTACCGATAAAGATAATCTTAGGTTTAACTTGGTGCAATCCCCTGAAAGGTAGTCTGTCAAAGAGTGACTGCTTGCTGAGACGAAGAAATAGCCGTTACAGTCGGATTGGCTGTTTAGTACTGAAAGGGGATGTGTCATGGATTTTGGTGAGACAGGGGGTGTAGTTTACAATCTGCATTCCCCTCACATATCCTTTAGAAGGGACCATTTTTATACGAGTCCACCTTACCATCTGTTGGTGAACCCATCTGTTTAAAGTGTGAGTTTCAGCAGGAAAAACCTTTCTCAATGAGGAGCGTGGTATATGTTTTTATCGTCCACAGTGAGACTATTTGCTTATTTTTGTAGAAAGACTGTTGCGCAGTAGGATAGAGAGAAACCCGAAAAGTGTTACTTTTTTCTAGGATTAGTGGAATTATTGATGGACCTTTACTACCTATTTTTCCTACTTTAACATTGCAGTTCATTCGCAGCAACAAGTAACTGTGCTAGATCGTTTCTTAGAGAATAATATATTTTTCTCGCTTTTGCGACAACAGTTGTGGCATTTCTACGTATTTGGTTTTCCACAAAAATACATGTGTGAATGTATGATCACAGAGAAATAACGAGTGTTCTTAGCTACAAAGAGCAATACTTAAAACCAACTCAATGCGTGCCAACATCTGTTGCTCAGTTTAAATCCTTGAAATATTTTCGAGATTTTAGTCTTAAGTGCGAATTAGATGTGCATCTCTTTTAGTGGGGAAATTATACTTCATATACTTGCATACAGGGATAGCACAAATTTCTTACATATCACCAAGAGTGCATCATATATACGAGTATGACAGCGCCATACCTGGAGGTTATTATACTATATTAACCAAAAGCTAAAACCATCCTGTGCTCTTCTAGCAATCCTCCACCCATAAGCACGCCCTTCGCTGCCCACGCCTGCATGGATGCCGAGTCCAGAGTGGTCGTTCAGGCTAGGTGGTCTAATTTGGGGAGATTTATGCTTGTCTCTCATGTCTCTCACTAATATGCTAAGATTGACTCATATCATTCTTTTGCACACACTTAAAAATAAGAGGTCTCGTAAGCGAAATAATATCTCCTTGCAAGCAAACTGATGTTTGGATTAGACAACCTTAATCATACAAAAGTTGTATTTGATATGATCTAACCAACCAATGACATTATATTTAAATACAGAAATTAGTTTTCTAGTTTTGAAATGATCCTTTGCAGTAGTTTTTGTATTGAAATATAGTTAGTATGGGTTGTCTAGTGGTGCTGCATATCATTGGCGCACTATCGTAAATCCTACGCAAAATTCATATTTCGCTATGGCTGCCATTGGCCAGTTAAATTCTTTTGACGACATTGGTCAACTTACCTGGAACGACTTGAAAAATTTGTCATGGGCTAAATGACAAAGGAAGACAACAGGAAACGTACTGATTTCCTAAGCACAATTGGGTCAACAATGCTTGCCCTGCTAAAATACCTAACGGCACCGCCAGTCCTGGGGATCTTCCTCTCAACCAGTTGGAAGAGATTCTTCGAAATCATTTCGAACCACGTCCATTAAAGATAGTGGAAAGATTCGAGCTCTCTAACCGCGACCACGAGCGGGTGGGTCTGGCTAGTTATTCGAACTAGTTAGTCTAACTAGTATACAATTCACGGCAAGTTTAATGACCTGGATGAAACTCTCAGAGACATTTGCGGTTTAAGTAATGATGGAATACGACGTCGACTACTTGGTGAAAGAGACATGTGTCTAAACAGAGCATTCGAGTTTGCCCAAAGCATGGAATTGGCTTCACGAAATTCAATCCTTCTTCAAACCGGTAAAGGGTTTTCAAATGTGAAGTGACTGCAGCTAAGAGCAGCTTGCTCTAAAGACTCATGTGATTTACTTTGGAGATGTCGTAGTCTTCGTCGACTTATTCTCTGTGCAAGCAGAGATGCAGCCGATGTGGTGAGAGAAATCACAACAGAGATGATTGTTGGTTTAAGTCTGCTAATTGTCACAGCTGCTGCTTTAATGGTCACATCGCCTCTGCATTTAAAAAACTGAAAGACCAAAGGAAAAAGGCAAAGCTCATTCTGTAAAGGAAGAGTCGCCAAATGATACAGAAAGGGACCGAAGTGAGTTTCCAGAGGAACCATCTATTTACTTTTATAGTTTACTACAGCTCCGTATAAAGTTCAGCTGAATGATAACAGAAATCCTGTAGCCATGGAATTGGATACAGGCGCCGGAATCACCATTTTTCCGGTGAACGAATGGCAAAATGCAAGGGTATTATATTGATAAAGTCTCACATTCAAGTCAAAGGCTACAATGGTGGTAAGATTCGTTGGAGAAGTCAACGTTGATGTGAAGTATAACGGTAAGCTTTTCCAAAGTTCCCTATTGTTGAAGTCCGCCTCTTTTGGGAAGGAACTGGCTCGGCAAGATTCCCTTAAAGTGAAGACTTAGAGCGGCACCTAATCCCGCCCAAGTTGACTCAGTACGTAATGGTTGCTTCCTTCAGCCCAAAAAGGTCTCAAGAGGTCAGATGGTCAAAGGACGCACCCTGCGAAGTTGTAAAGTTCTCGCCAGTTCAAACCAAAATTCGTATGAAGTCATGATGAATGGACGTAAGCGTTTCAAGACCAGTTTGGTGGAAGGGAAGAAGGAACTAACTGAAGAGAAATGAGTTCTAAAGTAGTGATAAGCTGATGTGATCTAACCAACTAATGACATTATATTTAAATATAGAAAGAAATTAGTTTTCCAGTTATAAAATGATCCTATGCAGTAGTTTTTGTATTGAAATATAATTAGTAGTTGCCTAGTGGCCAGTATCTGCTTTTCTTATTAGTTTCTTGAGTGAAGCCTCAGCATTTTATTTATGAGTCAATAGGTAGTTCTTTATATTAGGTGAAATAATGCAATTCTGGTACGATCAGGCAAACATTAGCTCAACCGTAATTATTGGAAAGACTCATTCACTTGATCATGTTCCAGTCCTGCACAGCATTTCAATTTCATGCTTGAAAGAACTTGACTAGAAAAGCCCTAAGAACACTGGCTATAAATCAAATGAGTAGAATCACTAATGCGATTAACTGCGTCAGTTGAGACAGCTTATCTCGAAAAGAGCCAATAAACCCGCTCATTGAAGGAAGTTTATCCTCTGGCAAAATCAGAGCCTTGGTTCTCTTGTTTGCTAAGACACGAAAATTTCATACTGTAATACTATTTTTGTAAATACTAACTTAAAAGGCCACTTCTTTCAGTTTAAAAAGCTTACAAAACGTTTGTCCTTGGATTGAGTAAAAACTGTTCGGCCTTGCACATTTGCTTTTGCATAATGACATACTCTTATATTATGCACTCTTGTTTTTAAGTGCAGAACTTAATGAAACCGCCGGATAATTTAAAAAGGCTTTTTTAATTTGCTGGGCCACCATAGCATACTGCTGTTGAAATTCTGAAATTTGGGAATTAGTTGTGCTTAAGCAAACACACTTTTTGCTTCTTATCATTTCGTGTGTGCTTTTGCCAGAAATAATTTTGCAGTAGCCAAAACAAGAGTAATTGCTGTTTCGTAGTACACTGACGTCGGCTTGCTGCTGTTTTCAATCAGAACTGAGGAGCTAATTTCCTTTTAAGCTTCGTACCTTGATAACGCAAACGATTACTCTCCTTTTTTGTAATTAAATTTTGTCTACAAATTTATTTTAAATAATTGGGTTTGTGCCATTTTTTAAAATTTCTTAGACTAACTTTGTTTAAATTAACAGACTCCAGACTTATGCATACTAGCTCCTTTCTCCGTATCAATTCGTTTAGTTCTAATTTATAGCTACCTATACTTTGAGCCTCTTCTATGTCGTACAAAGTTTTGACTGTCAACTTATCTCGCGGGCGAGGGATAACTTTCTTCTCAGCTAACTGGCAGACGGAAATATGAGATCTCACAGGCACTTAGTGAGTTTTCTAGGTCAGCTGACAATGGCTAAAACTTTCGCTGTGGAATCATGGAGTGCACAGAAGGGTCAAATTTCAGCTCTTTGCTTTCCAGTTTTTCCACTTGATCTCGGCCGGCAGTCTCTCCAATAAGGAGAGTTCTTACCTCCTTAGATGGCCTCAAATGAACCGCGCTCTCTGTAGACTCCCCTTCCCAGTAATACCCATATACTGGGTAACCGTGAAAATATTGGTCTTCCTAAGCGAAAGCTTATCTTCATCTTAGCATTAAACAAGGAATTTCTTATTGAAATCATAAGCAAAGTGCTGCTAGCTGACCATAAAAGTGAAGCAGGAAAAGCCTTTTATCCTCCCGACGTTTTCCATGTTTAGATTTTCGATTGCTTTGTGCCTTTTCGGCCTCCTACATACGTGTCTTTCATTAGGATAAACTTCGCATGGTTCCCAGGAGAATCAAAACTAAGCCTTACGAAGCTTTTTGTTCCTACATATCTGGCTGATTTTGTGGTTTAGGAATTGATACATCCCAGCTTCAGCACAAATCCACTCGGGGCATTTCTGCTCTCAAAACCATGATAACATCAAGTCTGTCTCAGTTTGAGTAGAACGAAAATTTGGAAACACGTGCTGAAAAATGCCGGTTGTTTTTGTGTTTCAGAAACAAATATTTTTAGTAAAATTCAGTGGGTCTGAAAAATTCACGTTTTAGCAGCACAGCTTCACCATGCCTAAATATTTTTAGAAAGGTTGTAGACTTCGGGAATAAATTAAGTAAACTACGTGTAAAAATGACCTGACGCAGGAGCCAGGCATTTGGACATGGCTTTTAATAGTTCACCAATGCTTTTCCGTAATCCGTAACTACTCTGATTTTAGCCTTTCCTAGTTTCCTGGTACGACAAAAAATATTGTATTTAAGAAATTGTCACTTTCTCAGCTGGGTAACCGATTACATACCTTCAAAAAAGCAGCAAATAGGTTTAGAGTCACCTTAGAAGTTGAATACCTAGTCTGTTTAACAATAGTTCGCCGCTTGAAACTTCCCGTTCCAGCCACGATTGTCCTTTCTGATGCTGAACCTAGAGCTAATGATCTAAATTTGGATGCTAAAAGTCTGTACAAGGAATCGGCCTGAAAGTAATTAGCAGCCGCTGTTATAAGTCTGCTTTAGCTTTCAGAGTAGAGTGTGTACATCTCTTTTTCGTTCCAGTAGGACTTGATATGTTCTGCAGAAGTTTGCTTTAGAAGCCAGAAGTTGGCTAAGGTGGTCTTTGATTTTTTCGTGGTTTTTCGGTCAAACTTTAACCGCGTTTCGGTGGTCTGCAAACTGAGGATTCTATTATCAGCATTTATTTAATTGTAATTAAACTGTAGGAAATCTATGACACAGAAACATTAATTACCGGCTTTTAATGACGGAATGACTTTACCTCACCAGGAGTCTCTGGAATTTTATGTGGCCAACTATAAAATACTGAGAAGTCTTTCCAAGGTCAGTTTTTTAAATACTTGTTAGAGCAATACAAAAATTGAAATGAGACAGTAATAAAATAAAATAAATAAATAAGCCGTAGATGTACACCTTGAATAGGTATCTCTGTTGATGCTAAATAAAAATACTTGTGCGCTTGTTTGTGTTTGTGAGGGTGAGGGTTAAACTAATTCCCACTGAGGGTGCGAGGAGCGCTATATGTATGAATGTGTGCGCTTTGGTATCCATGTGTGGTGTGAATGTGGAGGCAGATCCTTTTATGGTTGATGATAAACTAGCCTGTCCTTAATTCTCCTATATGACTAATTGTATTATGCGATGGATTAGATGCCGCAGATAATTTTTAAATATTCTGCTAAAACAGGTACACGTTAGAAGAAAGAATTGTATGCGCCACTCTAATTTTTATCGTTTTAGTTACCGTTAGCTCATCTCTTTCTTGTTATTTCAGGGTTCCTATGGTATCGTGAAGCTTGCCTACAATGAAGAAGACAAGGATTTATATGTAAGTGGATGGCGATGCCGAAATCTCGACGTTAAAATTAATATGTTAGTTTGAAGAAAATAGAAAAATTGTGAAAACCGGTTAAAAGCTAGTAAATCAGTTAATGTTGCTTGACGGTTTCAATCAGTTAATGTTGCTTGACAGTTTCTTATGAACTACAACTGAAATGTTGGTTTCATTTAGATATACAAATTTTACAAGGATAATGCAAAACAAAAATGTTTAATATTTAGGCAATGAAAGTTTTGGATAAAAGGAAGTTGATGAAGAAATTTGCATTCTTTCGTATGTATACTTTTATAATATATTAGTCCAATGTCAGACTTTTGTCATGTTGTCCTAATCCGCAAACGCACAATGCTTGCGTAAACGCAGACGTGCCTGAGTGCCTGACTGTCAAGAAAGCTGGAATAGGAAAGATTGATAAGCGTGATATAGGTATGAGTTCAGCTGATGGCTGGCTGGGTATTGTAGTGGCAAGCACGTCTCACTTTGGCGAGGCTGCCAGGTGCACTAGAATTGGACTCCTGTCCCCTGCCTCCCAATGGTTACTTCTGATTTGTAGAACCTCACCTCTAATCGGGTCTGTTGGGTGTGCGTCTGGAAAGCAGCGCTGAGTGAGCTCTCGGTTGAATTTCGAGTTGAGTAGAAAAGCGCGGGGCAGTCTGCAAGAAACCTAGAGAATAAGTGTGGGATGTAGGCATGAAAGATTGATAAGCGTGGTATAGGAGTTCAGCTGATGGCTTTGGGGTATCGTTGGAAGCACATCTTACTTCAGTGCGAACAGGCCCCAATTCTTTACTCTCACAATTCCCTTCTTATTCCTGGCACATTGTGCCTGACGATATATACTTCCCGTCTTTTACTTGCCCTCTGTGTTCTTGATCCATCAGTACATCATGGTAGAAACGCTGCAACCACGTCTACGCACGTCTACCGTTACAATAAATATGTGGCCTTTCTTTAGCTTTCCAACACAATATGGATCAATTTTTATATCAAGATGATTTTTATTTTAGGAAAACCAGTGCCAAGAAAGGGAAAGACGATTCCTGATCCTCTGGGTCAGGCCCAAAGAGAAATAGCTATTCTGAAGAAACTCAGTCATCCTAACGTTGTAAAGCTAGTTGAGGTTGGT
This sequence comes from Trissonchulus latispiculum, assembly GCA_030248195.1. Lineage (NCBI taxonomy): Eukaryota > Metazoa > Nematoda > Enoplea > Enoplida > Ironidae > Trissonchulus > Trissonchulus latispiculum. Next base: position 36,962 of record JASAND010031723.1, on the reverse strand, counting down.
TCCCTTTTGACAAATACCAAAGTTAATTTCAGGTGAGTTATCAAGTTATCAGTTAATACTCATTGTATGTATGTGCAGGAGGTGATATTTGGGTCCTCTAAATCAGAGAAACCAGACAGCTGATATCTTTTGCCTGTTAAATATCAGCAACTTTGAAAGGTTGAAATTGGTTTTTAAGGTGGTGGTATTCTTTTGTGCATTGCTTTTTTGGTGATTTTTTGAAATGCTATAACTTTCGCAATTTTGGGAGTAGAAAAGAGCTTTATACATCATTCTAAAGCTTATAACCTCTACATTCCCATGAGCTTACGAAACTAGAAAATTATCACTAAACTAGCAAGAATGTTCTGGCATACTGACATCTGATAGACTGAATACAGACCAAAAATTTTTGAACATCGATTTCTCAAAACTGTAGAATCGGCCAAAATTTTTCTTGTGCCATGATGTGAAGGACATATGGGCCGAGGGACATTTTTTCGATTTGGCTCAACAAGTCCCAATACTCATAATCCGTCAAATGTCCGGTGGTGACACGAAATTTGGCAACTTTGTATTTAATTTTCTCGCAACTGGAGATGTTTTAACTCAAACCAAGAAAAATGTCCCTCCGCAATAGGGCGAATTTTCATGCAGCCAAAAATCAGGCAAGTCCATTGGGTAGTTTTTGAGAAATCGATGTTCAAAACAAAATAATCGCAGTTTTGCCAAAATGGTTTATCGGCCAAAGAGCACCAAAATAGCGTATTTGGAAAGTTTCATCTACTTTCATAAAGAATTGAAGCTATAAGTCCAAATTTACACAAAAGGAAACCACCACCTTAACAAACTAGCGTAGCTGTCCAGAGAGGTGGCTCAATGCCAGGCCATTCTGCTGAAGATCCAACGCTCGACGATTCGATCCTTGCCCTGGGCCCACTTGTCTGTCTGTCGGTCTGTCTTGTCAATTGTTTCAATATTAATTTTAACCTTTCTCATACCCAGACTCTCTGTTTTAGGTTTTGGATGATCCGTCTGACAATTTTCTCTACATGGGTGAGTTGAAAGACAGAACAGTTTGAAATATAAGAACTAATTTTAAAATTAAGTACCGGTCGCTGTTATTACTTATCCTCGACTCAAGTCCCTAAACAATCGTTCAAAAACTGCTATATGCTGCTTCTGCGACTGGTTATTGCTAACCTTATGCATACTCATTTCAGTATTTGAATATATGGAATGCGGTTGTGTATTGGAAGTACCCACATCCGAGCCATTGACTGAAAGTCAAAGCTGGCGATACTTCCGCGATACAGTTTCGGGTCTAGAATACCGTAAGCAACTTATTCTACATAACATCAACATATCTTCGCTTAATCATTTAAGCTTGGACCTTGTGAAATTTGGAAATATCTATGTACTGCACATGCAAGCATGAAAAACTTGAATTTAAGTTTACGGATGTTATTCAATGCCAATGCCAACAGCTCTGACATTGCCCTTTCACTGAGTTACCAGATTTGATAACTCACCATTTCGCTCGCTTTCTCGCTTGAGATGATCGAAGATCCAAGCATTGTTGATGTTAGCATCCTATAGCTATTGAAAATTTACAGGGCTATAAACTAAACCGTCGAAACCGGATGCATTTAAATTTTTTTGCAACATCTGTCAGATTATGTAGATGTTTGCAACTTTTAGCATTCTAGCTGCTAAAAATAGCACAACCAATTCTTCCTTAATCAATTTTCTGTATCGAATAGCGATAACATAAGATATAATGGTATCGATTCACTGTTCAGCATATACTAAAGCTGTTACTATATGCGATTTGTTTCAGTCCACTATCAAAAGATTGTTCACCGAGATATCAAACCTTCCAATTTGTTGCTCAGTGAAGATGGTCGGGTAAAGGTCAGTTCAAATTCTGGGTCGGTTTAGTGCCTTGGTCGGGCCTTGCGTCGTGTATTAGAAAGTATGTCTAAAATGTTCACAGTAACGAACTATTTTATTTTTTATGACTTTCTTGTGTATGACTTGTACCCAAAATGTGTGCTTTCGGCTTATAGAATAGCTGCAGCTTGTTTAGATTGCTGACTTTGGTGTATCTTGTGAATTTGAAGGACTGGATGCGCTATTGAGTGGCACTGCGGGATCCCCCGCATTTTTAGCACCTGAAGCATTATCAATAGGTACAATTAGACTACCTAATTACTTTGCTGTTTGCATTGGCACTGAATTGAATTTGCTGTTGATTTAATCATTGGTTCCATCGGGTAGTCTAAGTTAGGTTTTGAACAGCTAACTTCTTAATCAATTAAGGAGGGGTTTCGCTTTTTGGCCGATTTTCTCCCATCTCCGATTTTGCTCATTTTGGCTCAGTCTGTCAATAACTGTTCAGTAATAATCAAGACGAAAGTCACCAAATTTGGCTGAGTTAAGTTCTATATGTGCCAATGCACTCGGCGAAAAGGAATTGGTCCAGGCTGACCTGTTCTGATGTGGCGTCACCTTTGATCTCCAATGAGTGAAAGTCAGCTTTTTGAATTTTTACAAATAAAGTTAAATTGGGGTAAATTGGATATCAATCCATAGCTACTAGAAGGCCGCATTGTGAACGACTGGCTGGCTCACCTCGAGCCACTTTTGCCGTGAAATATTATCTTGCTTTAATTTGACGTATACATTGGTCAATCGTAAGCTCGAGTTCGGACACCGCGAGGGCTCATCAATGAAATTTTCTAATTTTGTGGCTTTGAACGTGAGTTACTCTGCCACTGTTTTATTTCGAACTCCAGTATTCTTGTTTTTGAGAACATGTAATGTATATATGCGAAATGTGAAATGTGAAACATATAATGTATAATGTATGTGAAACTATGTATAACGTATGTAAAATGAGCGAAATCCGTGACTATCGGTTTTTTGACCAAAGCGACCCCCAGTTCATTGACGGATATTAAATGTTGGCGACATAGTGACTTAGTGTCACTTAACTGTCAAGTTTTTCTTTTTAGAGTCCCTGCAACATTTCTACTCAGGACGGGTAAGTGACTTTTTCAAATTGTTCTTGGCCGTGATTTCTACTGGTATCAATCTGAATTTAGACACGCTATGTATTAGCTGTTTCTAGTTAGCGGGTGATTACCATAGATAAATTACAGTGGTTGTACCCACAGGTGGACAAGGAGGGGGAAAGGGGAGGGAAGTATGTATCTCCCCTAGTCGAAGTCGCCCACAAGGAGGGGTCGCGAAATTGCTCCCACAAGGGGTGAGAAACTTGGCCACAAGGGGTAAGAAACTTGCCCAAAGAATAGATTTTACTACTGAAATTTCCAGAAATTTTCCGGTTTCGCCGAAATTTTTTACTTAAAATTGCTGTTTTTGCTAAAACACGTCCAAAAACGTGTTTTATCTAAATAATTGCTGTGTTTTGCTAAAAAATGGCGAAAATAGCTTAAAAATCGCTTTCAAAAGTACCCCTAAGAAAAATCGCTCTCACAATTTGCTTCCACGAGGGTCAATGAAATTTGACCTCCCGTTGTACCACAAACGACCCATTGCACAAGTAGTAATTCTTTTTTGTAGGCTCAGGATATTTGGTCACTTGGAATAACACTATTCTGCTTCGTATATGGTGATGTCCCTTTTAGAGATGAGTTTGTCATTGCTCTTCACAAAAAGATTAAAACGGAGCCTCTGACTTTTCCGGAACAGTAAGTGGAGTCCTAAAACAATTTGATCAATCTTCTCTGAACCTCTTTCAGTCTCATGGCAAAAAACGAATTTTTGCGCTTCACTGATTAACATTAACCACAGGTAGCACTCAGCGGCTTAAATCTATCAGCTCTTTTGGTTTTCTTTCTATTTCGCTAAGAATTTACATTTTGAAAGTTTTTTGAGCTTGTAAGATAAGCAGCTAGTTTTATAGCTGATAGTTTTAATCCATATGCTATTAAAATTCTCTTGAATTAATACTAAATTTATATTAGGTATGCTAATTGAAATCCTATACAAAACCTGCATTTTATTGTTTTGAAAAATGATTATGCAATCAGTTGTATTATTTATATTATTAGGCCACGTGTGAGTGAAGATATAAAGGAATTGATATTGGGCATGCTGTGTAAAAGCCCTAATGACAGATTGACTTTGCCCAAAATCAAGCAACATTGCTGGACCACAGCTCATGGAACTTATCATATGCCTTCTGAGCACGAAAACTGCACTTTAGTTACAGTCACAGATGAAGAAGTGGAGCACTCTGTGCGAGTCATACCAAAATTAGGTTTGTTTAATGTTGTCGCAACGAACGCGATTTAAGTGAAGAAAGTTAAAGAAGTGCTGGTGAAATGAACAAACACTATAGATATAGTTATAAAAGTTCTAGACAATTGAACTACTTTAGTTATACTTTTGAAATTTGATGATAACGTATCTTTGCTAAGAAACCTGAATCCAATACAATTTTCTGTTAAATGTTTACTTACTTATATTCTACATACAGTAGTAAAAAGTTGAGGTTAACTGCTTCAGCATTATTCTTTAAATCGGAGACGGTTAAAAAGCCCTGGCATCCAGGATGCTTAGACGTATCATTCCCTGGGGGAACCCTGGCAAACCTTGGTTCCGCATCCATATTGATTTCGCTGGACCCTACCTAGGATCCATGTGGCTGATCCTAGTCGACAGCTACAGCAAGTGGCCAGAAGTTGTGCCTCTCCGCTCAAATTCTGCTGGTGTGGTTATTCCGGTCCTGAGTTATATTTTCTCCCACTTCGGTTATCCTGTCCAAATTGTCACGGACAACGGGGCTCCTTTCCACTCCTACCAATTCAATGATTTCACCAGAAAGTGCGGAATTCAACATATCTTTACCACCCCCTACCATCCGCAAACAAATGGAGCTGCAGAAAGGGTCGTCCAGACTTTTAAAAACTCTATGAAAAAACTTCAAGGAACCGTAGGTACAAGTAAAGAAAAATTGGACACATTCCTTTTAAACTACCTTTCCACTCCCAATCCATCCACGGGAATGTCCCCATCCCAGTTGTTAATGGGCAGACAACTTCGTACTAGGTTAGACCTGGTTAAGCCTATTCCACAACCAGCTCCTCAGTGGTTGGCCACACAACGGTTTTTCCAATTTGGCCAACGAGTTTGGGTAAAAGACTATCGGGGAAGCGGCAAGCCCGTATGGGTGCAGGGAGTTGTTAACCAAAGGACGTCCCCGGTATCCCGGTATCCTACAGGGTTCGGGTTGGTTCCTTGACTTGGCGACGCCACGTAAACCAAATACTGGGACCTGACACCTCGGTGCCACAGGGATCGCCAAAGGCTGACCGGAAATCCTGGTTAGCTGTACCGTTGCCTGAGCAGTAGCGGGATCCAGGCCGCGCTGCATCTCCCGACCGCGGCCTGCTGCCTCAACTCCAGCCTCCTCCTGCGCAGAATCTGCGCCGGTCCACTAGACAGCGACGTCCACCTTTAACTTTTGTTCCTAACGAGGACAAAGACGCCTTCGTTCGTCGGGACATGGTTTCCTAAAGGAGGAAGAAAGAATGTCAAGTCTGAACAATGTGAAATGTTAAAAAGCATTACAAAATATATTTAGTTAGACTTTTATCCTGTGTTTTGATCTACCATTATATTGAGTAGTCGTGTGAGCTACTTTGAGATTAGAGGCGCTTAGACGTGTCACTTTAGTTATACTTTTGAAATTTGATGATAACGTATCTTTGCTAAGATACCTGAATCCAATACAATTTTCTGTTAAATGTTTACTTACTTATATTCTACATACAGTAGTAAAAAGTTGAGGTTAACTGCTTCAGCATTATTCTTTAAATCGGAGACGGTTAAAAAGCCCTCGAAATCGTAGCGTAGCCGGATGGTTAAGGCAATGGACGTCTGGTCGAATGGTCCGAGTTTCGATGTACGGTTTCGATGTAATATCTACCATGTTATACTTCCAGTCCTTTAAATTCAATATCCTAAAACTGCTTGATGGTAAACAATAATGCTAACTGCCAGATAATGTTTCAGATACCCTGATACTTGTGAAAGCAATGGGCCATCGGAAGAGTTTTGGCAATCCATTTCGCGGAAGTGTCAGGGAAAGTAGAGCCCTTCTAAAGCCCTGTCCTAATAATTCACACAGGAGAAGCTCCGGTGGATTCTCCATAAACAAGTAAGCCTTGGGCGGGATGCAATTTATTTTACGTTACCCGCTTTCTGAAAGGACCGTATTATAAAAGTCGTCACGTGATATAACAAATAACAATACCCTATTTGAAAAGACTCTGATCTGATGTTTCACTCCCTCCCAAAATTGGACCTTAGGCTCAGCTCACACAAAGGGGGTCACTTTCCCAGCTATTTGAATCCTGCCTCTCGCCTAACTTCAGATGTGTACAGTAGACTTGTGACCAAAAAACTGAGAGTGAAACTCGCAGCGAACCAGCGGCAGCTTAATAAAGTGCTCAGGTATTTATGCGGTTACTGTCCGTGCAAGGAAATAATGGTAGCCAGCCAGTACTTGTGTTGTGGACACATGAAATCTCAGGTTCAGCCAGTTTGGCTGTGTCACTGAAACCAGCCTCCAGTCTTTTTCAGTTTAGCGTATTAATTAAATAGATAAATTATTTTTGTTCAGCTTTAGAGAAGAGACATCTGGAGGTGAAGTTTGACCTAACTGAATGTATGGTAAACTTAACAACAGTACTGAATTGAGAACTATGCAGGATTTGCCTAAGTTTCCGTCTTCTGATCACTTTTCCTTCTCATGGAGGTCCGACTGTGCCCTGATATAAACTCTTGACAATTTAAGTGTTGGTTTGACGACGTATAGCTTTTCATACGTTTCCATTGCTGTCCATATTTTGGCAACTTCCGCTCTATATATATTTGCATGTGTAATTTATAAGTAAACTGTACAATAGAATGCAATATTAATAAATGTTGAAAGTGTCGACTTGTAGTTTTTGAAGGGTGTACCGTTCATACATACAAACGTTACTCTGGTTAGGTATCCGTAAAAATCGGTTTCCTTCCTTTGATGGTAGCTAGAGGGTAGGAAATAATGGCTGGCTAGGAGCAGGATAATAGATAATGGATGGCTAGGAGCAGGATAATAAATAATGGATGGCTAGGAGCAGGATAATAAATAATGGATGGCTAGGAGCAGGATAATAAATAATGGATGGCTAGGAGCAGGAAACAGTATATATAGATGGCACTTTGAACTTCAGCATGAAAATCAGTTTAAACTTCCCTGAAGCTTGACTTTGAAGTTGAACATTGTTGAAGTGAAGCTAAAGGCTATAAACGATGTCTGGTTCCGGTATATAGCTGCCAACAACCAAATGAGCTTAACATTTTCGCTGTGTTAGCAACATTCATTCTTGGCATGACTGCCCGCCCAGTGCCCATCATGTTTAAAAATCAGTTTCCATGTGCCTGCAAATATGCTTGACAACCGAATTATTTTTATTTTTGTTTTATTAAGGGGAGGTCACTTTGGTCAAAAATCTATAGTCATGGATTTCGCTCATTTTCACACTTAATATGTTCTTAAAAACAAGACAAAAATATTAATGTTCGAAATCAAACTGTGACAGGTTCAAAGCTGTGAAACTTGAAAATTCCGGTGATGAGCCCTGCAAGGTCAGGTGGAGACCGAACGTGATCCAGAACGGGGTGGACCGATACACTAATTAAAGCCTTTACTAAGGTAATATTTTAGTGCGGACGCGGTTCAAGGATAACTATCCCGGCGTTCACAATGTATGCTTGAGTGATGCACTGACCTAACTTTGGAGGACTGCCCACTATAATTTTAACTCATGTTATCTTGCACAGACAGCATTTTAGAGCCATAGTTCTATGAGAAAAGTTGCTTTTTGTTTCAGTAGCTATCGATTGATACTCAATATGTCTATATTTGGAAAAATTTAAAAATTGGCATTTTCCACCTATAAAGATCAAAGGTGCCACCCACTACAGCAGTCATGTTCAATATTGAAGCATTTCCTTTGGCCATATTATGTGACAGGCACGGATGCATTATATTGGTGGCTTAAAATGGATGAAATTCAAAGAGTATGCTGGAATACTGCAGTAATTGTCAACTGAGTGATAAATCAACGAGTCCGTCAACCCAACTTTGTAAAGCCATTGCCCTTGCCACATGACCCGTGGCAGTGACTGGGACTGGATATCGGGGGTCCTGTTTCTACGCCTCCAACCCATGCATCTTATCTAATTGTACTCGTGGATGGGATTGTATTCACGATGGGCTGAGGTTGCGACTACAACAACAGCGGAGACGATTGAGTTTTGGGTCGCTAGTTTGGCTTAACTCACGGCTTACTAGAGAGAGAGAGTCTTTCTGCAGTCTACAACCGGCTGTCTAATCCAGAAAGATTCAATCCAGAACTAAAAACAACCTTCCTTCCAACAACAATATTACCTTCCTTGGATCGACAAAGAATTGGAATCAACAGATAATATCTATTCTGGCTTCCTATGGAATGACTCCTCACAAAGCAACTGGGTCTAGATGGACGCGGGCCGCGGGAGCCCACGGGATTCCGCGGGACGGGATGGGACGGGACGACAACCTTCGTACCGCGGGATCCCGCAGGGCAAAAATTTCTTATATTTACTTCAAGATTAGGGAATTTTTAAGAAAGCTAGATAACAGTTTTCAAAACATTACAGTCACACTTCAAATTATTCTATAAAATTTTATTTTAAGGTAATGTAAGTTTCATTTGCTGCGCTGGTTTGCGTATCTTTTCTGATTGAAAGTTTATTGTTTAATTTTGAGTATACGCAGGTAATGTAAATGATTTCGAAGTTGTATAAAGTGTGGATTATGTACAAACCGGTAACGGGTTTTTAACTTAAAGACGGGACAACGCTAGAGACTTTGGAAACTTGGCTTTATCTGCATTGCCTAGTTTAATCAGTTATAATTTGCAACTAGTTCTAACAGAACTATGCAATGCCACTAATCATGGAACCGATGAGAATAAACACTATTCTGCTGGAGACCATATTGAACGAACCTCAAACTGCGAAAATTATAAAGCGCAAGTTAAATTTTAAAACATGCAAATCATGTATCAGCATTACATTGAAATTAGACCTAAAAGTTTTGGTTTTAAACCAGAAATTTCTGGGAAATAATCTGTGGGAGATTAAGAAAACCGGATCAAGGCCGGATCCAAGCTCTTGACCTGGTGACCCAGTGACCCGATCCCAAAAGTGGCCCAAATTGACACGGTGACACGGTTCCATCGCTTTTGTATGGCAGTAATTTTCCGATTCCGCTAAATTTGATTTTATTTGGCCAATTTGGCCAAAATTTTGAAATCAATAGCTGATATTGTTTGTTTGCAGATGATATAAGCTTTTCACATTTTTAGAAAACAGCAGCGTATTTGAATAATAAATTAAATACTGACTTTGCATCTTAGCAAGGAAAAATAAATAGCGTAAAGTTTACATAACAAACTTATTTTAAATTTTCATATTAAATTAGTATTAATTACCATTAATTTTAGCTAATGAGACATTTAAGGTGGTGATTCCTTTTGGGCACATATTGTTGGTTGGTGGCGTAAATTAAGATAAAATTTGACGAAACTTTCCGAAATACGTTCTTTTATCGTTCTAAAACCCTCCGCGCAATCCCGATTCAAAAATTCGAGATTTCCGGTCCTGGCGGTTCTTCCCAATTTCTGAAAGTTTGGCAGCAGCTATACAGTTATGACTATATTCATTCAAAAGATCTTGTTGAGCTCTACATTTTTGCTTTTTGAAGTACCTTTCTAGCTTTTCGCTATCGTGAGATATAGTAGATTTCCCTATTTTGGCGTTGAAAACTTGTCATTTTTGCAGAAATCGAATAATCCAACATTTCCTGAGCTGCGTAAGCCGTAGAATTAAACTACAGGTGTCAATTTGAAGGTCTGATCGAGACCGATTATCCGTGACACTATGTATAATCTTCTAACTGCTACCCCGTACACTGCTATCATAAAAAATGTAGTTTTTGCAAAAACATGACCAATTTCTTTCCAGCGATCGTGGAGCATTTACTACGCATGCTAGATGGTTGCCACTTACTAGACGCGTTTTACACTAAAGTACCCAGGGACCCTTTTTTGTTGTCCCGATTGCTGCTTTCTAGCTATAGTGGTCGCTTGCCAAAGTTGGGAAAAGTAGGCAAAATCCAGGTTGCGCATGCATTTTAACTAATTTCTTTATAACGAAGAGCGGTTTCATAATAACTAAAAAAGGGTCCCCAGCTATTTGATAGTGAAATCGACTGATGTGGCGATGCCTCACGAAAAGACTTACTTTAGTCTGCAAAAAATCTGGAAAATTAAATTACTTCGAAAATGCAGTAAAATAATTTCCAAGAACTAAAGTTAGTTTCGTTGTATTCATTAGAAAGAGCAAACGTTAAGCTGCATTTTGATATAAAATTGGCTTCTGAACTCCAAGTAATGGTTGAGTAATAATGATTCAAAGTTGATGTCTCCAAAAGGAATCACCACCTTAAGAAATTATGCGGGATTTTGCGGGACAGGTATTATCAAATTTTCGGGACTGCGGGATCCCGCGGGACGGGACAAACAAAGTGAGTGCGGGACAGGACGAAAAATTTCGTCCCGCGTCCATCTCTGTACCTGCCGAACTGTTTCTAGAAAGACCAGTTTGTGCAAAGATCAACAGCACAGTCTTTCATTTCAAAAACCTCTCAAACACATAAAGTAACAGGAACTCGGCAACAAGAAATAAAAGCTGGAGATTTGGGACTAGACATTATCTGATAGAGAAAAATGTTGTAATATGTGATCCGAAGCATAATAATTAAAATTTGAGTTAAGATTCGGGACTATTCAGAGTTAGAGAAAACATTATATATATGTGGAGGATAGAAAAATTGAAATGCTAGGTCTAAGCTTTTAAGCTGGAATGCGACTGAATTTATACTCAATAATTGAATATTGGTAGCGGATTTCAGCAAGTTCTGTATTCTGATAATTTTTGTCTATCGATGTTGATCTTGGATGTTGATCTTATTTTGGTAGTTAGCTATTCTTTGACAGTATGAGTTATATCGAATGTTGATCTTATTTTGGTAGTTAGCTATTCTTTGACAGTATGAGTGTTCCTTTTCTGGGTCTGTTGAATATGAATCTAAAAGTATTGGTCGTTGGTTTGTGATTGTCGTCTTTAATATTCGGTCTCTGTTTGAAGTTGAGTATTGTTCGCTAGTTGAGATGTTTTGACAAAGAAGTTTAAGATTTCTTGCTGTTTAGTGATGGACATTTTTATTTGCAAAAGGGATCCAAAATTGGGGACTTATCTCCCCAGGAAACTAAGTAGGGTTAATGCGTCCAAGTTTGGGATTTTTGGGAGCCAACTTCACCCCGAGAGCTGAGTTCATACGCCAAGAAGTGACGTATGATAACACGCACACACGAGAAATGCACTACATGAAAGGGAGCTGCAAGCTCCGCCCTACACGCCACGCACCTTATGATTGACAGGTCTTCCCCAAACCTCAAAATTCTCTCAAATTTTGAAATCAGTCGTGGTTTGGCTGCCATTGGAAACGGTTGTGACTTCACTCGCTTGTTGCTGTTTCGCTTTGTCGAACAGTGGTGAACTCACTTGACTCTGCCGTTATTTTTGACTTGTCTTTGACCGAGGGCCCGAGGAGGCAGATACCGGTCTGTCACTTTTGGATTATACGGTCTTTTTGCTGACTGGTTTGTGTTGGGCTAGCCACGACTCGATTGTATTATTTTCTGATCGCTATTCGCATTTTCCGATTTATTCTGTGACCTGCTTGTACCCATTTTAGAGGACCTGCCAATTGTACCCAGCACACGCGGATTCGGATCAACAAGGTAGCTTGAACTGTGAGTTTGCAGATCAAGAGGGTTAACGATATCATGTTTGTGTGAGTGAGATTTTAAAGAGCATCATCTAAAACTTGAGGATCGACATAGAATCTGAGTCTTGACTGAACTAAAGATATTTGTATTGTGCTTGCCTGACTTTGCGTAATTGTGTATCCTGTCTGTGCCTACCTAAATTTCAATAGCTTTGTATTTTAAACTGTAGATAATATTATTATATGCCTAACCATAATTGTTACTGTTTTATTAAAATCATAATTTAATTAAGAGTTAACTTGGCTTCGTCTGCGTCAGAGCGAGCGTAGGACCTAGATAGGAGAGAACTACTGAAGTAGAAGGAGTGAGCATAGTATTTGGAATACATTGGTTGATTTGATATCTATGACCCCCTACGTATGTATTCGTGTAAGTCTGATGTGATTTTGGGAAAGACTAGTGCTCATTACTGACTAGGAGGAATCAGTGATTAACTTCAAGAGAAAAGAAACGACCCCCTCAACTAACCATTTTGTTACATGTGGAGCCCGCCTTTGGAGGAAAATATATTTTTTTAATTTTTTTAAACAGAATTTTTAGAAAGGTGAATTGCAACGTTTTTTGAAGTTTGTTTTCTATGAAAAAATTCTGGGCTCCTAATTTTTTCCAAAAGAACTCACTACTTCGCTCTACGCTGATTTTCATTGCGGTCTTACGTACGATAATATATTGTTCTGTAATTTAGTTGTTTAGTGAGGTAGATAACATTACGTAGTATTGAGAAACCATAAAATGCCTGATCCGACAGGGACGGGAGGGGGGCCACCTCCCAACCCACCGGAACAACCAGAGTCCCCGCCGCCAACGCCGCCACCGGCTGGGCCCGAAACTGTTGCTTTAACCGCTCTGACGAAAACGTTCACTGAATTTATGCTGTAGTCAGGGCTCAGGGAGTAGCCACTGCTTTCAGTTCAGTTCCCATTCAGCATGGTTACTCCTCAGAATCGTTTAAGGAGCACTTCGAAAAGTACGAAAGATTTTGTAGCGTACGGAATTTCAATGAATGGCAAAAAGTGTTTCTTTCTTTCTCTTTCTCAAGCTCTTTAAAAGGGCGTGCCCTCGAACTTTTCAGATCTGTGCCCAAGGATAGTAGGTGTAACTGGCCTGAACTGATTACTGAAGCGAAGAAAATTATGGTACCGCCGCACACTGCGCTTCACGCCTTTTCCCTGGTGTTCCAGGTAAAACAGGAAAAGGGAGAGCCAGTGGCAGATTATTTGATGCGCCCAAATAGATATGCCCGCCTTAGTTTTAAGGAGGAGGATGGGTTTTCGGATAAGCAGGTTGAATTATCAAAATTACGTTGTTCCTTTTTGGATTGAGGACTGATCTTAAAAACAGAGGGCCACCTGGATGTTCTACATTAGCTAAAGCAGTTGAGAGAGCTCAATTGGCAGAAGGAGAGTACCCTGGGGAGGGATACCCATCCTTTTTGGAACCTAACTTTCGAGCGGAACAGGATACCCCTGCGGCAATCGCTGAAGCAGAAGAAGCTGTCAGAGACTTGAAAGTTCGTTTTGCAAAATTTGACGCTGAAAATTCCAAGAAAACGTCCGGTGCGGGGAAAAAATGAACGTTCTCGAGATTTGCCGCCCGGTACCACTTGTTTTAACTGTAATAAGCCCGGACATGTTCGACGCGAGTGCCGACAGGCGGGAGGAGGAGCTTATCCGGCAAGAAATCAAAATTTTCAGTCTAACCGTGGTGCTTTTCAAAACTCTGACCGAAATCGAAATTATGACAACCGAGGTGGGCAAGGGCGCGACAATTATGCTCGCAGTAGATACAACGATAACAACGGAAACAGTAATAGGGGGCGTTACGATAACAGAAATAATAGGAACTACGATAACTGAGATAACAGATATTATGAACGTAGGGATGATAGAACTTACGATTCACAGTATAGGAATGAGCGTTACCGTCCTGACAACCGGCGAGACAATGGGCAACCGTCTGATAGAAGGGGCCAGCGGTCTGATCTCCCTGCAGAAATGAGACGTGAGTATAGACCGAAACTCGCAGTCTCACGATCTAGAGCCCAGGCATTCGGGCACTACAACGATAGCCCGGAAAGGGATCGAAATTACTGAGAATCCTCCGCTTATTCGGGCAGTGACCGTTCAGAATATTATGACCGCAGGCCTCACTATAGCCGGCAGCCTCGGTCTGACTCCGGGTCGGGTGGCCAGTATTCTGCTCGTTCAGTGCGAGCAGTTTCGCCTCAATGCATGCGACACGCTAAGAGGTGCCTCACGTCACCGCATTTTTCGCATAAAGTTTTGATGTGTCGACAGCCCATGGTTTGTACTTGCCGACCAGAACGGTATGAGCCTCCTTGTCTATTGAAAGGCGCGCTTACACCTAGCACCGCGACCTCAACCGATGAGGAACTTTTCATTCCTATCTCTAATTCTGATGAGATAAGGCCACGAAATTATGAAAGTTTCCGGGAAACAGTACTGAACGTCAAATCTCACACCGTAGCCATTCAATGTGAACTTTATTCGGACAAATTGTTGGAGACTTTTGAAAAGGAAATTCAAGAACCAAAAGCTTTCGACTTTTCATTACTTCAATTACCGTTTTTGTCTATTTGTTCGGCTGTAAGTTCACTGAGAAAATTTGGCATGCCCGTCTTTTGGCTCATGATGGGCTTGCTACTATCGACTTCTAACGCTCAGTCAGCCGCAGATACTGAATCGTCTCATTTTTTGGCCGATGAAATAGCTATTAAGATAGGTACGGTTGTATTGCCCCGCTGGGGAGCAGTCTTGAGTCCTGCAGGTGTAGCTGTAATATCTCAGAAAACCGAATACTTGGCTTTGATTGTGCAGTTGGCCGTGCCCCCGATCTCGCCTCAGTGGAAACCCCCCGAGTGGGCTAATGAGGAGGACTGTATTGATCTTAACACAGGTAAAGCTAGGACAGATCAGTATTGTGTACGAATAATAAATCAGAGTTGTCCTCAACACGATTTTTTGGAACAGGAAATTGATCAGATAAAAGTAGAGTACCGAGAGCTTTATTCGGGTGTTTTGAACACAAATTTCTACTCTAAATTGCTAGCTAGTTTATGCTGATCCACTCCTGGGGTTTGTACTTCTTACCCACCTATAGAACCAGGTAGACAGCGTCACAAACGTTTTATCGAGTTTTTGTTGGCCGGCGCATTGGGTAAAGGCGGTATAGCCAATAGTTTGTCCAATTCCTACCACTTAGGTAAGCTAGATGCTAAAGTGAATGCCGTGGAACAGGGATTTCATACGGGATGAACAGATCAAAATTGCGGATTCGGTTTGGAAAATTGTGCACGCAAACGAGCAAGTTTACGCATTTTTGACTACTCTCATTATCCGCGCAAGGTGTTCCAATTTTTCGTATATGCGACAAATTTATATGCAATTATTGGCCCACACTTTTACTTCTTCTTTGCGTGAAGGTTTAAATTTAGTTATGCACGCCGGTTTGCGTTCTGAAATCACTCCTGGACTTGTCAATTTACAGACTTTGAAAGGGATAATTAAAACACATCCCTCATTGCGAAACTCCTTACTAAGCCAGGAACCGAGTCTCATTTATCAATTCGGTAAAGTTTATCCGATTAAGATTGATTTTAACTCGCTACGATTTGGATTTATGCTTGAAATCCCTGCACCACTAGAACAGGAGGTGAGACCACTGTATGCAGTACACAACTTAGGTTATAACTCTAGGTTACATGGTATCACCTCCCTAGCTCCTATGCCGGACTACGCTCAGCGGTTAGATTCCGAGGAAGTCCGCGAGATCGATGTAACTCAGTGTAAAACTGCACCTGGTTTGTGGTTTTGTCCCCAGAACGCTATGGTTACTAGCCTGCGTGCTAAGTGTCTGTAGATCCTTATTTCATTTTCGGAGGACAAAGTCGAGAAAGAATTCAGTACCTGTAAGGACTACGTCAGGGTTAAGGTCTTGGACAATTCAACTGAATATCGCACTACGCCTGCAGGAGTGCTAATCTGAACCAACCATACGGAGGTTATTGTAGCCAGGTCACCCTCTCTAAACCATGTGGCTGAAGGAGAGAGAGTGGCAGTGCTGAAACGGGCACGCTTTGGTTTGAACACGGCCGTTATCTACACCTCATCATAGGAAATACCATTCTCACCAGCACTTTAGGAATCGCTAAGACTACTGTTACTTTAGCCGATCTTAAGGAAACTGTTGTGCCTGCCCCGTCAGGTAGGATACCCTTACATTTCACAGAACTATCAGCCGCTGAATACGAGAATGAGCAAGCTCGGAACCTAATTCAGGACCAAATGAATGAGTACGTACATTTACCTTTCGTACCGTTACAGCTTAATCACGGGTTATCTATGGTAATAATTATTGTGGTCATTGGATGTGTAATAGTGCTTTGGGTCACGCCATGTTGTCGCAAATTTAGGAACAGGATTCGAAGTAAGTGTCACAACAAGCCAGATACTAACGCCGCGGTCCCCGTAATTTCTGCACCTATAAACGGTCGCCGATTAGCGGAGCCTCTTTTTAGTGATGACGAGGAAGAAGCCCCTTTAGAACTGGGTTCGCTAACGGTAAACCATGAAAGGATCCCTTTGCGGCCCGTCAGCAGATCTCTGGACTATGGTAAGCTATGTAAGGCTGCCAATAGGTGTCAAGCAACCTCTAAAATGATCTCTAGGGACACGTCTTATGCTTATTCTATGTCAGATTACAATATTAAGGATAGCGAGGCCTCTGCCAATCTCCTAACGGACGAGAGAATAGACTGTGCCTCTCCCACTATTCACATGAACTTAGACAAGAAACATAGAAATGAGCGGCACATAGTTCGGTTCTCTTGCCAACGGTCACTAGAGAATCGGGATTCAGGAGATGAGACTACTGACTCTTCACTAGTTTCTCATTCCGACGCAGCGACGAGCCCCCTGAAACGTCTAGTCTCTCATTCTGCAGCCGGGACGGGGAATTCTCGTGTTCAAACGCGATCTATTATAGGAAACCCTGACCGGACCATTAATGGTCACTCTGTGCTCATGGTCCGAACTGTGTCCCTACTGATGACTCTATTGATCTTAGGACAAACCGTAGACGCCCTGTTCGACACAGGATCACTTGTCTCTGTTATGACTCCCCGATTAGTGCGACAGCTTGACCTAGACATGCTCCCAGTAGAAGTATCACAATATCTCCAAACTGCTTATGGTGGGAAATGTGAAGTTGTAGGGACAGTAACTGCACCTATTTTATTTTATAGGAACCGAGAGTCATTACCTATCAGAGACTGGACCTTTGTAGTAGTAAACGAACTCACTGTCGATTGTATTTTAAGGTCTGACTTTATGATTAACTTTCCCGGGGAATATCACTCGACCTAGGGCAGTACACTATCAATTGGCCTACCCAAAGTGGGAACAGCATCACGGTCCCTTTAAAATTACCCATGGTTTCCAGGAATCGCGAGATACATCTAATAGGTACCTTGCCATCCCGATCTAGGAATGACGGTAAGCATAGTGTCAACACCTCAGTCCTACACCGCCCGCTGCCCACGATTTTCGTGAATCTAAATGGACAGCCCTTACAGACTTTAATTGACACGGGAGCAAATTTGGGTTTGATGAGTGAAACCATTGGCCATTAAACCACTTGAACGCCCGCACCGCGCTGAGGGTATAAATGGTGAAACCTTAAAATTCAGAAGTGCTGTCAAATTACCTGTCGAATTCTACGACTCTCCGTGGATCAAAATTGAGCATACCTTCCTAGTTCCGAAGGGCCTTGCTGAGGACTGTCTGCTAGGGACGTGTTTCTTGCATGAACACGGTGGGGATCTCAACCTTAGTTTTCACAAAGGCGAGTTAAGCTTACGGAAAGCTGCAAACCCCCCATGACAGCTAAGTTGGTGCAGCAATCACCTGTTACTGAGACTGCCTACAGCCATGAAGCCATGAAGCAGGTAACCATTCCCCCATATGCCGAGGTAGCCGTGCCTGCGCTGGTAGAAAGCGTAGAGCCCCTAAAATATGATGGACTGTTTGAGCCGGATGTAACTAAATACGATGTAAATGTTAGTTCAGTTCAGGTACTACCTGCCATGGTAGATATGAGATCGCGATGCGTAACGGGACTGGAAAGCCAGTGACCGTATATGAGAACTCTACTCTAGGAAATCTAGTACCGCACAATCGGCTTAGCCGGCGGACACCTATGCCCCAATATGAGGAAGTAGTTAACGAATATGGGGAAGTTGTGAAGCTGGACAATCGGTTCAAGGCTAGCCTTAAAACGAGTCGGGACAGATACAACTTTCGAATAAACGCTCTAAAGAATGTCGAGTCTTGTTCTGTGAAAGATTTGCCAGAAGCTATGCAGGCAATTTCATTTGATAAAGACACTCTAAATGAAACTGAAAAGGGACAATTTTTGGGACTTCTCAGACAAAACAAGCATTGTTTCTCCCAGCATTCTTTTGATATAGGGAAATGTATCATTTTTAAAGCTCACATTAATACCGGCGACGCTAAACCAATTTACGCTACGCCCTACCGATTACCCGTACATTTGCGACAGCCTCTGCTGCAGGAACTAACCGAAATACTGAAGTACGGTTTAATCCGCCCCTCTACTAGTCCATGGAGCTCCCCATGATCTACGTACCTATTAAGCCGGGTGGAAAATTACGGCTCTGTGTTGATTTTAGACGGGTGAACAAAATTAGTGACCCCGATATCTATCCAATTCCGCGTATAGATGATATCATGACTTCTCTCAAGGGTTCAAAATACTTTTCCACAATAGACTTGAGCAAGGGTTTCAACCAAATTGAACTGGATGAAGATTCGAAAGCTAAGGCTAGTTTTAACATGTTTCATGGACAGTTCGAATATAACGTTTTGCCGCTTGGGTTAAAATGTGCGCCTGGCAATTTTCAGAGGTATATGGAGCGTATTTTGGGAGATTTACAGTGAAAAAATGTATCATTTACATTGATGATATTTTGATCTTTTCCAAAACATTCTCAGAACGCTTTGAAATTATGCAGGAAGTTTTTGACCGTTTACGAGCCGCTGATCTAAAAATGAATCCCGGAAAATGCCATTTTCTTAAAAAGTAAGTTACCTATCTGGGACACATTATTTCTGAACAGTGAGTTGAACCCTTGAAGGAAAGAATTCAAGCGACACATGATTTAGCTGTACCTAAAACACTCAAGGATGTAGAAAGTTTTTTGGGAATGTGTGCCTACTATGCTAAGTTTACCAAAAGGATTAGCTTCCCCCTTGTATTCACTGAAGAAAAAAGAAGTACAGTTCGTGTGGAATAATACACACCAACAATCTTTCGAATTGCTCAAAAAGAGTCTTTGTGAAGCCCCCGTACTCGCCCACCCTGATTTAGCTAAGGGATTTGTTTTACACACTGACGCATCTGATTTGGGGTTGGGAGCGGTGCTATCGCAAGAGCAAGATGACGGAAAGTATCATCCAGTCGCTCATGCGGCCAGATCTCTTAAAAATACGAACGAAATTACTCCACTCGTGATAAAGAATGCTTGGCTATGAAATTTGGCATTGAACATTTTAGACATTATTTATATGGTGGACCGCCTTTTGCTCTCGTTACTGATCATTCTGCTTTGCGCTGGTTAATGAAACACACCCCCCCCCCGCGAAACTCGCGTCTAGCTACGTGGCAAATGACCTTCTCTGCGTATGATTTTGAAATTAAGCATAGGAATAACCCCCAATTAAGAAATGCAGACGGATTATCTAGGAACCTCTTGTTTGCAGATGTAGCTAGAGAATTACCTGGGGAGGAACAGAACGGTGATCGTCAGTATGTACAATTTTACTAGTGATGATTTAGTGGCCCACATAAATTCTGTGGTTGTAAAAGGGGAAGGAGGGAAAGTCGTTCTTTTCAGTTACCCAAGATTTCGAATCCCCAAGCCAAAAAGAGTGTAACTACGGCGCGTTCAAAGGTTTCACGTATTTTGTAATAATCCGAATCTGAAAACTCTGAGGAAAGTCAACCGACTCCCCAAAAACAACCTGAAATCCGCTCTCCTGTTCATAACGTTTCGGATAATAAAAATTCTGGTGAACCAAAGCCCGCCATTCTAAGAAAGGACATTCACTCCTCCTACACCTCTGAGGAAGAACCGGTTAGGAAAAAGCTTCGCTCTGAAACTGGTCGGCCGAAACGCAAGGAGCATGCACATATAGTTTTTAGCAAAATGTTTGATGTTGCCGTACGCGATAAGTCTAATGTTACTCTTAATCCAGTCTTGGAAAAAACTGCAGCAACTACAGTCTGAAGATCTTTTGTTGGGTGAAATTATCGAGTATAAAGTTAATAAGAACCTACCTAGTAATTTTAATCGCGCTGTTTGCGTTGCTTCATTATCCGAACACTGTAATATGAGGGACGGGGTTCTGGTACATCTGGAAATATTCAAGGATACTGTGCCAGAGGTATTAGCGGTACCGGAAAGTTTGCGCTCCGAAGCTCTCGCTGCATGTCATGACAGCCCGTACGCAGCGCATGGCGGTTGTAACAAAACTTCATTTCGACTTTCTGAACACTTTTGGTGGCCGGGAATGCATGCCGATGCAAAGTAATGGGTTAAATCTTATCCGCGATGTCAAAAACGGAAGGGCCCTCCTAAAAATCCTAAAGCTCTGTTAAGACACGCTCCGCTCCCCGTGGAACCCTTTGAACGGGTTCACTGCGATTTAATGGACATTTCGAAAGCATCCAAAAGTGGCATGAAACATATACTTAGTTTCATTGATGCGTTTTCAAAATATGTGATTGCAGTGCCAATCAAGAACAAACGCGCGCACACGATTGCCCAAACGTTTCTCGAGTTCATTGTTTTGCAATATGGATCCCCGAAAACTTTAGTATCTGATCAATGTAAAGAATTTGTGGCTGCTCTAAACAAAGAAGTTTGCGCTCTCGTTCAAACTCCTAAATTAGAAACCACGCGCTATCACCCTGCAGCTAAAGGTCAAGTCGAACGCTGGCATCGCACGCTGCTAGATATGCTGAGTACTGTTACTGATAATCATTTAGAATGGGATAACATGGTACCGTTTTGTCAATTTGCCTATAATACCTCGGTAAACGCTACCACAGGCGAAACCCCGCATTATCTTTTGCATGCATGGGACCCCGTTTTACCTAGCGCCACTATACCTATAGCTATACCTACTGATCGCAAGTATGCTGGATTCGATTATGTTCATAATGCAACTGAAGCTCTTCAACTCGCCTGGTCTCTCGCCCGAGAAAAGACGGGAGCGGCTCAGCAAACGCAAGACCGAAATTATAACTGTAACGCAGTAGAACCCACTTTCCGTGTAGGGGATCTAGTTATGATTAAGGCCTCTAACGTAGCTAAGAAAGATCAGGTGTATAAACTGTTAGACAAACGTATAGGTCCTTACCGGATTGACAAGTTTTTTGGGTGTGTTGCTGAGGTATATCCTGCCGGCAACCGGCGTGACAAACGAATCAAGGTGCAATTTAATAATATGGTACCCTGCGTTGAGCCACGTGTCATTACTGCTCCTACCCACCAACATGATGGGAATTCGACCGACGCGTCTAATCATTCTGAATGTGAAATTTCAAAATTACCTGATTCAGGACAACCTGTTCCGAGAACAGATTCCCCGACCGCCGATTTTATGCAACCTGAAAAGAAGCAAAGTAAACGTTCACAAACTGAAAAGGAAAAATTGAAACTCTCGGTTTCCGAACGACCAAAAACCCCTGTCGTTAACGGAGAACGTTAAGCCACCCAAACCGGAACCCGCTCGAAGGAGATCTTCTCGCAGATTGGCGGAGAGACATCGTGTTTCTGAACCACCACAGGAACCAAAATTGGAACGCCCGCCACTTTCGCCAAAACAACAGAAAGGTCTCCCCCCGTTGCACATTAAATATCCAGATTAAGAATCGGAGTCTGATAGTGCGCTCGTTTTCTTGGGAGACGAGCCTCTTTTTCAAGAAGCCGACCCAGAACTGTACCATCGACGCAAATTTTTCAATCCTATTGACGGAAATTGGCAAAAACGCATCGCACGAACGGTCTTAAAATCAGACACGCACACGAGTTACCCGAAATGCTACGCCATATGCCTCTTTATGAACCGCATGAAGTAATAGATGTGTTAGGAGATGGCAATTGTTATTATAGGGCTTTATCGTTAGTTATTACTGGTCTGGAAGATTCGTGGAGGCATATTAAGGTGGTGGTATCCTTTTGTGCAGTGCTTTTGTGGTGATTTTTTTGAAACGCTATAACTTTCGCAATTTTGGGAGTTGCAAAGAGTTTTATACATCGTTTTAAAGCATATTATCTGTACATTCACTTGAGCTTACAGAACTGGCAAAATTAGCAAACAAATAGCAGAAATTTTCTGACAAGCTGACATCTAACAGGATGAATACAGACCAAAAGTTTTTGAACATCGATTTCTCAAAACTGACGAATCGACCAAAAGTTCTTTTTGTGCCACGATATGAAGGACATATGGGCCGAGGGACGTTTTTTGGATTTGGCTCAGCAGGTCTTAACGTTCGAGAAAATCGGCCAAATGCACAGTGACACGAAATTTCGCAACTTCACATTGAGTTTTCTTGCTACTCAATATGTTTTAGCCCAAACAAAGAAAAACGTCCCTCCGCAGAAGTGCGAATTTCGATTCTGCCGAAAATCTCCGGAATCCGTCGAGTAGTTTTTGAGAAATCGATGTTCGAAACAAAATAATCGCAGTTTTGCCAAAATGGGTTTTCGGCTAAATCTCTAGCTGAAAGCAATAAAGTCCGGCTAATACGCATTCGTAAAATGTGCATTTGGACGATGTATCGATCGAGTATAACTTAGCCAATTTTGCCCTTAACCTGTGGCAGTAATTTTGAAAAAACTGATTTCCTCGAAAATGGCCATTTTTTGACCCTAAAAACAGTTTTTTGCTTATACTGACTTAACCACTGGAGATAGCTCAAAGGTTGTAAGAGCAAAAATGTTCATTTTCGAGTTCTCTTTCCAGCCATACTGACCAATCCCGTGTCTTGTCTACCTACTGGGAGCTTAAGGCCAAAAACCAAAAGTTTTCTAACCAATCTTTTTGCCTAAGAATACGGGACTGGTCCTAAAATGTTAAAGAGCAAGGAAATAGGTTATTTCGTAAGTTTTAGCCCTTTGCGTAAAGGATTAAAGACGTGTGAGTCAAAAATACCCGAAAGGAAACCAGCACCTTAAACGGGGTCTCCTTGAGTTTTTGGAATCCAACGAACACAAGCGACGTTTTTGGGCAATGCACCCAAACAATTAACGTGGTAAAAGAGAGACTGACAAAAGCTTCTGAATACGCAACCGATGATGAGATTTTTCTTGCCGCCGCTTGGTTAAAAACAACTATCATGTCCTATTCTAAGTATGGTAAACTTTGGGCCTGGCAACTATTCCCCCCTACTGCTCTACTAGGAAAAAACATCGAAACTGAACGAAATTCCCTTTACATTTATAACATTAATAGTGATCACTTTATGGTGGTATAATCTGTTCGTGAACTTCCCCATGGAAGTTGGCCCACTGGCTAGGCACCACAAAATTAAGTATACTCGAGTTAGTCACTAGTTCCTCTAACCAATTCTCGCCCGCTGAATCTACGGCGAAACAAAATGCTTTAAAAGCCCAACCCGATTTTGAACAAATATTTTCCAAAAGTCCACTTTTTTCAGGACCCAACACCATTTTCCGAAATCCGTTTCGAAAGACTCAACGTTCCAATGAGTCTTCGGACGAACAATACTCAGGTCCGTCTGAGAGATAGTCTTGGACGCTAAACATCGCTGTGATTTGTACCATAGTCATGTATTATAGTCATGCTGATAGTTCTGATTTGTATAGTTAGGATAATTTGTGTCGTGACATGTGCATTGTATGTAATAACTTTGTGCGGTGCTTTGCACCCTGAACTGACAGACGGGTAAGGAATTGACCGTTAAACTTTGGCAATGCATTCTTTCTTTACTCTACTCAGTTAATCCATCCTTACTGATGTAGACTTAAAATTATCTGGTCGTCGGTCAATCCTTCTGGGCCATGACATGATGCCCAATAGAGGCTCCGGTTGCAGCTTCCGGGACTCATAGCCTCTGAACAAGTGCTGCATAGAAAACCCAAGGTTTACAACCTTAACAAAAACATGTTACAAAAGTGATAATTAAAATAACCAAAAACAAATTGGCAGTCAAAAGAAACTGTTAAAACTTGTCGTATGAACTAGTTCGTGTGTCTGTTTGTTCTGTATAGATTTAAAACTGTAAATAAGATATCTATTTAATAGAAAGCACAAAACCCTGCTATAAAAAGTAATATAAAGTATAGAAAACTCAAAAACATCAGAAAACCTTTTAGACATTCTTTTATTATTGTTGTTATGTATTGTAGAAGTAATTTGCTTGCTAGCTAAGTAATATTCCTGGATAATGCTTGGTAATTTACTAGTTATTCTCATTATTTAGATAACCGTGTAGAAACCAGGTTATTGATCGAAATACACCCAAAGGAAACGTAATTGTCGCACATAGGGAAATACAGCCTGCCTGGACTAGGACCCGGCGATTTTAGTTGTAACCGTAAGAATATGACCGATTTTGACTTCAGGTTTTGTGTCTGATCTTCCATGGCTCCTAGAGCCCCCACCCGTTGCGCTCCCGAGCCAGACCGCGATCCTGCAGATGGTACGCCGCCCGCGTTACTTCCATTATATTGTCCGCCTGAAATGCGAGGTCCGTATCGAGACTATGATAGTCTGAAAGAGGGTCTACAAATGTTGCGCGGTACTGTAGATGTTTTTACTGATCCGGAGAAATATGACCTGTTTGAGCCAAATAAGCGAATACATTTGATTAGCCCACAGGTTGCGCAAGTTGCTACACTGATTTGTACGGTATGTTTTTGGAAAATCGGTTTAAGTTATTACGGAGTACCTGTAACGATGTCTCCAGTAAGTAATGAAGTCCGTAAGTCTCGCCCATCAGTGAAACAATATTGTCATTTGTCTGTGTCGTCGTATTGTGGTGGTATGTGTCGATATCCCAATATTAACTGTCAATCTGTAAACGTGATTTTGTTGCAACAATTGAGTGGTTTGCCCCTTGGCCTGGAGTTTAGGATATTGTCTAATAATACTGTTCGCGCACTGCGCGAGGTCGTTGTCCAATTTTCCGAATACTTACCGTCAGATCTTTATGATTTTCGCATGCGTATGGTAGGGGATAGTACAGATTATTACCCTAATATTTTAAGTGTTCCTGGAGTGCAGTGCGCTTATCGTCTCATTTAGGTTCAGCTTAACCCGTTAATTCCTTATTTCTTGGTAGGAAAGAGTTTCGTTGAGTTTTGCTTTTAGTTTTGTCCTGTCCCTTTTAATTATTATAAGTATTATTAGTAATTTGTATAATTTTTGCTTACAATTCGAGTTACTTCATAGTGGTATGCATATTTAAGAAGCATGTCCAAGAACCAGCTCAACAACTATTTCTACATCTGGATGGACCAGTACGATAATCAGTCCGAATTCAGCGACGTCTCGTCGGACGTGATCGAGCGTGATCCTGATGATGATGATGCGATGTCGGTTTACTCCGCCATCTGCACCTCTCCGTCCCTGCCCCCGCAGCCTTCCCTCCCAGTGGCTCGCATTCTGCAGTGCCACTGCAGTCCGCCGGTCACCGCCGCGGAGACTATGGATGCCCCCTCCAGAGGACCGGTGCGCGAACAAGATGCCTTGCCCCCCCCCCGAGCTGCGGAAATCCCACTATGGGGACTGGGTCCTTATCTCCCCAGCCTCCACGGAAGTCTTCATCCCTCGGCGGCCCATTTCCATCCTGGGGCCGGAGGTAATTCCAATGAGTACGGTTCTGTGTCTTATGTGTTTTGGAAGTTTCGTTTGTCGTTTTATGGTATTCCTTTTCAGTTCATTCCCGCTCCACTCACCCTTCAGTTTGAGAAATTCCCTGCTAAGGCCCGCCAGCGAGAAGCTGTGCATGCGCTTCTCCCCCTCTCCCCTCCGTTTTTCGTTGCCCCAACCGTTTGTGTGGTGATAAGTGTGTTTTAGTTTTGTATGAGCACCCCAGCTGGGCCGGGTCTGGTCGCATGTCCTTTGACCGCCAGCTGCCTCCTTTGGTTTCTTTCTTGTTGAATGCATTGCAACGCTCGCACCCACTCATGCCTACCAATTTGTCTTCTCAGTTCTCACCAATTTTAAGTTTCTGTTAAACAATGGCTGAATATACACTTTTGAGATTTTGAAGGTAAATGCGAGATGTGTTTGAACGTTATCCATTGAAAAGAGAAATTTTTCAGGAAACTGTTCACTGATCACTCATTTTGGCAAACGTTATACATGAAGGCATGCTAGGATGAATATACCCATGAACGCGCTGCATGTTGAGATTCAGCCATTGTCTGTGTATGTCACTGTTCGACATGTTTCTGTTTCAGTTATCTGTTGTTGCCTGGTCTGACAGTTTTGACAATGGTCCCATTCCCCCGCTGCTACGGTTAGGTTACACCGGACCTGAGATTCCTCGTTTCCCCCTGAGTTTGCTGTCACACCACGCATACACCACTGCACCATACGCGACACTGTTTTCTGATATCTGTTTACCGTTGCTGTGCTGATCCTGATTGGTTGTGCTGATTGACATAGATCTATGAATTGTGGATGATAAATTGGAAGCACACATTGGAGAGATTCGTGAGGACGTTCAATCACTGAGACCTAAAAAGATAATTATTAAGTAACAAGCATAAAATTTGTGTTGTAGCTGTTTTCTGTCCGTGCTTGTCTGTATCTATTTCAGCAGGTTGTTTTCTCCTGTTCTACAGTTGGGTGATGATTGGATCTGGATTTTGGGACAAGGATACTCATTTCGTTTGGAATACTGAGTTTACACTGTTTTTCCCGTTTACTAACCTTGCTGTTCGTTGTGTCTGCATTGCACCTAGAATCGAGAAGTATTGCTATAGAGGATACTAATTAGGAAACAAATTCCTGTCATATTTAAGAATCTAACTGCAAATGAGCATACTCACTGAGAAATACGATTTAGCTGACACAAAATAGTGTTGAATTCTGACTGACTGACTGTGATCTGAAAAAGTTAACTGAATATCTGGCGATTTTAAGACTGCGAAACGCGGTATTTTCGGTGAATTGAATGACGGCACGGAAATGTGATCACTTACACATTGCCTTATAGACTGTTTTTATACCATAACTTACTCCGTACATGGTTCTATTTCTAGGCTGTTTGCTCAGCAATGGTTACTTTTTGGGTCTTCCCTTTTTGGTCGCTTTCAGTCGGTCCGTGGTTCGATCCCTTTCTGGTCGGAGCGTCACCATTACGAACAGGCTCATCAACTACACCGTCACCAGGTGGACACTTCTCTTCACATCTTTCAATCCAGATTTTTCCTCTCCACACCAGAACCGTCGTCTACAACCATCCGTACGACTCCATCAGTAACATGGAGCCCAGCCAACCGGGTTGTCCCCACATCGGCGTCCGCTGATTTCCCTGACCGATGGCACGCCTAACTCCTCGGTAACCGCCCCACCAGCACCATCTCATCATAGCTCATCACGGTACCGCGCGGATCTCTATCCGCCGGCCAGTCCAACTGGAATCTCGTGTCCCCAGGGTGGCACGCTTGCACCCACTTCCTCTCCGGCCGATGTGAACTGTTACCGACCGCTGACCACCTCCACTGACTGCAGCCTGGAGCTCTGACCGTCGTAGGTCCCTCTCCGGTCATCTCCCCCGTCCCCAACCCCTGGAGCTCTAGCCGTCGTAGGTCCATCTCCTGCTATCTCCCACAGAGGTCGTTGTCCCATCCCCTGTTGCACTGGGCGAACTTCCAACCTCATTACTAACTTCAACTACTACTTCTACTGCCACTGCTACTGACAAGAAGATTTTGATGAACTAGAATTGTGGACTCTATAGTTGTATGCCTATTTGTACAGTTGAGTTGTCTAGCTTGGAGCTTTATTTGTACTGTATCTATAAATTTTTTCAGCAACTAATCGATGCTGTCATTGTTTATTCATCTTCCTACATCCCCCCCTAGTAAAAACCTATCACATTTTTTGCGGTGGAGAGTGTGGAGGATAGAAAAATTGAAATGCTAGGTCTACGCTTTTAAGCTGGAATGCGACTGATTTATACTCTAATAATTGAATATTGGTAGCTGATTTCAGCAAGTTGTGTATTCTGATAATTTTTTTATATCGATGTTGATCTTGGATGTTGATCTTATTTTGGTAGAAAGCTATTCTTTGACAGTATGAGTTATATCGAATGTTGATCTTATTTTGGTAGTTAGCTATTCTTTCACAGTATGAGTGTTCCTTTTCTGGGTCGGTTGAATATGAATCTAAAAGGTATTGGTCGTTGGTTTGTGATTGTCGTCTTTAATATTCGGTCTCTGTTTGAAGTTGAGTATTGTTCGCTAGTTGAGATGTTTTGACAAAGAAGTTTAAGATTTCTTGCTGTTTAGTGATGGACATTTTTATTTGCAAAAGGGATCCAAAATTGGGGACTTATCTCCCCAGGAAACTAAGTAGGGTTAATGCGTCCAAGTTTGGGATTTTTGGGAGCCAACTTCACCCCGAGAGCTGAGTTCATACGCCACGGAGAAGTGACGTATGATAACACGCACACACGAGAAATGCACTACATAAAAGGGAGCCGCAAGCTCCGCCCTACACGCCACGCACCTATGATTGACAGGTCTTCCCCAAACCTCAAAATTCTTTCAAATTTTCAAATCAGTCGTGGTTTGGCTGCCATTGGAAACGGTTGTGACTTCACACGCTTGTTGCTGTTTCGCTTTGTCGAACAGTGGTGAACTCACTTGACTCTGCCGTTATTGTTGACTTGTCTTTGACCGAGGGCCCGAGGAGGGAGATACCGGTCTGTCACTTTTGGATTGAATTATACGGTCTTTTTGCTGACCGGTTTGTGTTGGGCTAGCCACGACTCGATTGTATTATTAGGAGAGATAGGAGAGAACTATTGAAGTAGAAGGAGTGAGCATAGTATTTGGAATATATTGGTTGATTTGATATCTATGACCCCCTACGTATGTATTCGTGTAAGTCTGATGTGATTTTGGAAAAGATTAGTGCTCATTACTGATTAGGAGGAATCAGTGATTAACTTCGAGAGAAAAATGTGTAAAACGACCCCTCAACTAACCATTTTGTTGCATACATGGAAGTAAATAGGTTAGTTGTTGAATGGAAATTTGATTTTGCTACAAGATACATTTCTTTACTCGGCAGTAGCTAAATGCTGAAAGCCACACAATTGGAACAAAAGGCATTGCAAAACTCTCTGCAAGACGCTGGTCAGATCCAACTATGTAAGTCAGCATACATATTGTTCCTTTTATTGCACTAGCATTCAAAAGCAGACCAGCTTCAGTACGAACTATTTTAAGTCTAGAAACAGAAGCAGTCTGGAGACCTGAAACCACAAACTACGATGAAATCATGATTTCATATCTTCAACCAATCCGGCTTGCACTGTTGACGAAACCTGTCAACAAATGATGATGTTAAACGTTGAAAACGGTCAAAGAATTCATATTAAATGGATGGCCCCAGAAAGTAATGCTGATTGTAATTTTGTCAGTTTTACCTCATCCGAGATGAGCTGTTCATATGAGAGATAAGCCTGTGTATGCTGTGCTGATCACCGTATCATTATTCCGGAATATCCGCAAACAGGATTATCACTTACAGCTCACGAAACTCACAAGGTTAACCAAGCATAGAGAAATAATGAAAAACGCATGCCTGCAGTCACTAAGGCCTAAGGCCTTAGTCCGAGCAGGGGACAGCCAATGGTTTCAGCAGTCAACAGCTCAACAGCTTCGGCCTTAGTGACTGCAGGCAGGCGTTTTTCATTATTTCTCTATGATTAATGCCTTGTATCCTTCGTGGATCCGCCTGCTGGCCCGCGTTTACCTCATTTTCTTGATGTAAAGGTTAACCAAGCAGTTACTTCGGCAGTGTAAATGGTGGCCCAACCTGGACATTCAAGTGGAAACAATGCTATATGTACATCTGCAGTGCTATGTCTAATGTCAAGTGGGGCTCCATCAGACAGAGCTTTCCGATCCTGGAGTTGTTGGTTCTTTCCCCAAGCTGATTCCTGATCGTATCTTCCTTTTGTGGCCGAAGTCACAGTCTCTAACAAATTGGCGGAGGGCTGTAATGAACTGGTCGATCGTTTTTCCCGGTAATTGGTATGTGGACGGAAATTATGACGGGCCGCCATGATAGTTGCGCGAAGGGCAAAGTGATTCTCGAGGAGCATTTCATCAAGTGTTCACTTCATTGTCACTGTTCTGATTGGGTAGAGTACGGAAAATACGATGACCTTTCGTTCCAAGCAGACATAGTAAGAACGTGTTCGTCGTCTTTCAGGTAAGGCATCAGCTCCGGTAGCTAGGTAAAGAATTGTTCTCTTCATTCCTTCCATCGAATGGCAGGGTCGCGTGGTGTAGGCAAAAACTGAGACGGAGGTGGTAAGCACAGGCTATCCATCTATATGTTTATTAAAAAGAAGTTGTTCACGTAGCCATCAAATTCAGTAGCTGCTCGTCACCATAAAATGTAATAGCGACCACACATTAACGTGGATAACGATTCCTGAGAGGTCCTGTACCTGTTTGAGCCCAAAGTTTGCCTTCCCTTGTGCCTTGCCATCCCATGCCTGCCATCTCCTGAACGGACTGAAAGACTTATCCAGTCAGCAGAGTCCTCTAACAGCCCCTTCTCAGGCTTCTCTGGCTCATCTGTAGAACGAACGGCGCAGCTAATTGATGAACTTTACCCTGCTCCCACCCCCTCTCTCTGCTCGATCTAGGCGCCTGTGCAACCGTGAACTACGTATCGCAACATGGAATGTGCTGACTCTGGCGCAGGACTCTTCCCTGCCACTGTTGACCGCTGAACTTGACCGATATCATATTGATGTATGCTGCCTTCAGGAGGTTAGAAGGCCTGGCTCTGGCTTCACCTCCTTAGGTTCCGATTGGACCCTTTACTACAGCGGACGTGACGACGAGCGCAGAGAACAGGGCATTGCCATGAGAAAATGGCTCTCTCGTGATTTTACTATTACAACGGTCAACGAAAGGATCACCTGGCCACAAAGCCGCAACCTCTATCCATGGTAGCGACATATGCACCTACTGAGGTGGCCGACTGAGCTACCGAAAATGCTTATCACAATGCTCTGTTGCGTGTTATGTCTGAAATACCCTGCTGCCATCTCTGCGTACTAGGTGGTGACCTAAATGCTGAAATCGGCCATAATTCCCACACATGGACATCGACTATATTTCTGTATCAGAAAATTGCGTATTTCCATGCTGGATGTAAGGATTAGAAATGGGGCCTCCCTTCCAGGATCCGCCTCGCGTGGGACTGATCACAGATTGGTCGTCTGTCGACTCAAGCTTCGCCTTTCGGCAACCAGCAGGGCAATGCGTCCAATCGACCTTTTGACCACTTGCGTCCAATGGAGCACCAAATCCGGCAGCAATTTCAACTCACTCTATCAAACAGATTCTCTCAGTTACTCCCATCTGTCACCAACGACCCAACTGTTGATTGGGTTCACTTCAAGGAAGCTTTTATCGACGTAGCTGCAATGCATTGTCCGTCTACCAAACATACTAGAAATCTAGACTGGTTGACCCCTCAACTCCGCCGAACGGTCTAAGAGAGCCAGAGCTACTTTACCAGTCCCAGTGGTGCCCCTGGGGCCTCTCCGCGCGTTCCGTACCCATCAGCAACGTTGCAAACGTCTGGTAGGCCGAGCCAAGAATGACTATTTCGATGCCCTCACAACTAAACTGCGCAATGACTATCAAGCTAACCGCTGGCATTACAACTACCGCAAACTCAAATTATTTTGGAATACCAACCGATTCGGTCCGGCTGCGATCAAGGACAGACATGGAAACACCAGCTTACAAGGCAGAGTAGGGTCGCCCGTTGGAAGGAACACTTCAATGAGCTTCTGAATATTTAACGCGAGGCAAAGCACTCTAACTGCTTCGGAGCCGAGCCAGTGCAATCTGCGGATCAGCTGATTCCAGAACCAACGATTGAAGAAGTACAGAAAATAGTCTCGACTCGAAGCTGAAAAGAAATAAAGCCTCCGGTCCATGCAAAATAACTGCTGAGTTACTGCTGGTTGGCGGCCAGGTGGCCGTTAAATGGTTCCATTTGGTGATAATCTCGTGCTAGAGATCTGAACAGTGTTCTCAAGAGTGGAAGGTCTCCTTGACCAGCGTACTCCACAAAAAAGGGAGTTCAGTCTCTCTGTGATAACTACCGTGGAATTGCTCTGCTTTCCATTCCTGGGAAGGTATATGCCTCACTACTACTTGGTCGTATTCGTGACTTTTTGGAATCCGGCCTTAGCGAAGTTCAATGTAGTTTTAGCTCAAACAGAAGCTGTCAGCGTCAGGATCAAATCTTCACCCTCCGCCAAGTGAGTGAGCATTACCCGAAGGTAAAGAAACCACTGTTTGCTGCATTTATCGATCTGAAAAAAGCCTTGGATAGCGTTGACCGGGAGACTTTGTGGAAAGGCCTCGCTGTGTACGGCGTACGTTGTACGGTGTAAGCTGGTACGGTCCGACTAATATCTTGTCTGCACACTGGGTCAAATTGCTCTGTGAAAGTTGAGTGCAGCATCACCGACAATTTTCCAGTCATTACCGGAGTCAGACAAGGCTGTGTCTTAGCCCTGCCCTGTTGAACGTCATAATGGACAGTGTTGTTCGCAGGGCCGTTCAACTAGCCAACGTCAACGTAACTCTGGAATATAGGAAGGATGGCCGTATCATTCATTGGAACAGGCACTATCGTCATGGAACCAATCCACTGGAACTCAACGCGCTCCTGTTTGCTGATGATGCCTGATTGCTGGCTGAAACAGCAACGGATCACAAACCGCAGTCACGTCATTCGACTCAGTTCGTCATTCTCCACAGTTGTATCTATCGTCAGATTTAGCACTCCTGGCTCAAGTGGCTTGTAATCGGGGATGAGCACCGACGCCCTGTATATTCTCGCATGAGGATAGGAGTTACTCCGGGGGTCCTTTACCTTTACCTTTACCTTTACCTTCCTAAGGATTTCGGGCTTGAAGTTAGCCTGACCAAAACAAAAATCATGTGTTTTGGTGACGAGCAGGTGCATGTTGCCTTTCGCGGAACTGTACTCCAACAGTTAACTGACTTTAACTATCTCGGAAGCTCTAATTCCCACCATGGAGCGATTTACGCAGAAATAATGCGCAGACTTCAAACCGCTGGCATGGTAATCAAACGCCTACGCTCTGTCTGGAAGGACTCTCACCTCCACCTGGCTGGAAAACTGAAACTGTATCACGCTACAGTTGTCCCTGCCATGCTATACAGCAGTGAAACCTGGAACACCAAGTCAACTGACATACACCGCATCGACGTTTAGCACAACAACTTCTTGCGGTTACACTGGGCATATCGAGAAGGCAACGAGTGAATAACTCTATCTTTCATGAGCTTGCTAATTTATTCCATGCTAGCAGCAGAGTTGAGCAGGCCAAATTGCGATGGCTGGGTCATATCGCCGACCTACCCGACACCCGCAAAAGGGCAAGTTTTCAAATGTTAAGCAAATTTAGAGCAAACAAGCTATTTTATAGCCATTTTGGAAAAATGAACTCTTTTTTGCGGTTTTTGAAGGTTTCTCGAATTTTTAAAAAATTTTGCCTAATTTTGGCTAAACTTTCCGTTAATTTTTAGTTTTATCTGCCTTTCCTGGCATTGTCCTTTGTCCCTTGGCCCTGATTTTGCTACAACTTGTACCGATCCTCCAATTTTTGTGGAGGTCCTGTATCATGTATCTGACCTCCCGCTGTTTAGTTCCTTTAAATCTATAAAGTTTAGAATTTCATAGAAACACTAAAAGAGTAACAATTAGTTACTTTAATTTGAAAAAACCGTCCATCTATTCAATTCAGTGAAATATTTAAATTTATTTAGTTGTATGATTTCGCGTTGTGATGATGGGGATTGGAAGAACCAAATGATTTCATGCCCAGAACATTCATCATACTTCCGTCACTTCGTTGTTTCATGAAAGAGCTTTTCAGCAAACTCGGATCAAGATTTCCTGTATTCCAGTAAAGCCCAAGACATTGCTGCTGAACACAGAATAGAAAAGCAAAAGCTACAAGGCAGCGAAGCCACATCTTTAAAATATTGCAGATAAAAGAAATGCCTGAAATATGAAATATGATGAAATGCCTGAAATTGCCATGAAAAATAACAGAAATAGATAAAATAAACGAAAAGCAGATACACTGCACCGCATCCTGAGGATCATACACTCATTTGTTTCTAGAGATCACCTACATATAAAAAGGAGGCAGATCATCCAATATGAAAAACTAAAAACCAAAAAAATAGATCCAATATGTAGCTGGAGTTTCCCCATCTTCCCTTTATGAACTCGAACGAGATGCACGCACAAGCACTATGTTACATCAGAGCAGTCAACAGTCCGTCCCATGAAAATTTTAACATGAATGGTTTTGTTTCCATCCATATCGTTCCATCGGGTTTGGGGCTGATAACCCAATTTCAACCCGAGTATCGCTTGAAACCCGGGTTTGGCATTGTAACTTCGATTCCTGATGTCACCTAATTTTATTCTAGAAAAGGTCAAATGAGCTATCAGGTAAAACTGAGGCAAAATTCTGCTATCCACTTTTACACGGGAAAACAAGGCGAAAGTTTTTTCAGCAAAGCAAAATCAGGAATAATGAGAAGTAAGTTTTCGCTTAAAAAAACTCTGGCTACTATATTCTTTCGAAAGTACACTAATGATCAGAGGCTGCAAAGTTTGCTTGAAACCCATCATGCTTACAGCACAGCTTGAAGCCTTAAAAGCCTTGCAAATTATCCAGCATACTGAGATTAATTAATCGCTTTCGCGTTGTCTAGCTAAAGGATTTTATGATATCTCAATAAGTGGTATTAGAGGAAACTAAACTATCGGTAAAAGGTCAATTTCTGCTGCTGCCTCAATTATTAGCACAATGTGATGAAGGATAATACTCATAAGCTATGACTCGGATTCCAACGTCTGTTTCTTTTTAGTCCTGCTATTCCTTCTATTGAACTTTAACACCTTGACTGCCGTGTGACCCATGTATATTGGGTCACACTAAACTATTACCTGGGGGCCACGTGACCGGTGACCCATATTGGTATTACCATATTGGTACACATATTACCCATATGGTCACGCATTGTTCTGACTTCTGTTGAATTCCAAAACACTGGCGCAGTAGTTGTAACAATCAAATTTGCATGCTGGCCTGACAGACAGTAAAGCTTTCAGTGAGACATATGGGACCGAAAAAGCTGATTTTCACAGATTTTCATATTTCACCGTTGTGAGCAAGTTTGGGTCGTTAAGTGTAGTTATAACTTATACCGTATAGTTACCGTTTGTGTCGTATAGTTATTACCTGGGGGCCATGTGACCCATACTGGGTCACACCACGTCAACCTCAGATTTGAGTGTCTATGATATCAGGGAAGCTGTCTGATCTTTTGACATAAGTATAAAACGGTTTTCGCAAAAACTTAGTCTCGGCCTACGTGTTATGTTACATAAGCTTTAATGCCGGCAGTCAATGTGTTTCAAAACAACCAATGGAACGGAACCACAAAAAGTAGGTAATACCACGCTCACAGCTTGCCAAAAAATTAAAAATTCTCTGCAAAGAGTATCCATACAAGATTATATACATGGTATGAGCTAGGTATGTGAACTGGAAGGAGATTCCAGAATATTTTGCCCAAAATTCAACCTTAATGATCTAAGCTCCGTCAACTCTCCAAATAGCTGTCAAGTGCCATTTCTTAAAGAGAATAAATTTGGCGTTATCCTCAAATAAGCCTGTCATGCTTCGGCTTTACCATGGTGATAATCCTTCAAAAAGTTTCGCTTGAATAACAGGAGAGTCCTTTAGCATTTACTTTCAGCGACATTGAACTATATCGTCCGGCCACTTGAGCCTACAAAAAAGAATAACTAAGCTAATGATATCGAATCAAATATCTTATTGGTTCGCTGCCTTGGCTGAAACTGTATTATCGAGAAAATTTTGGGAATAGTCTGTTGATTAATACGTTCTGAAACTTTCAAGGAAGGAGACGTTCAGAAAAGCCATTAGCAAATGACCATCTACAATGGGAAGCATGCAAAATCCAAGCTACATTATGGGGATTTGCTTGGATGTTCCGAACAATCCAGCATTCACTGTTAAGAGTCCTGGAAACATTCAAAGCATGCACGGAAGAAAACATTAATTATACCCAACGTGTTGTAAAGATATGCCTGTCGGCAGTAAGATGAATTTAAATTAAAGACAAGAATTACAGGTCCTAGAGTGTGTGCATGTCAATCTCGCCTATCTCGATTACCCCTAAACAACTACGAACGCGCCGGCAATCTAATAAGTACCGTGAGTTTACTTTCTTTTAGACAAAATTATAAAACTGACAAAAAGGAGGCAAAATAATACTCAGTTCACAAAACGTAGAAATTCAGTTCACAAAGTATAGAAGAAAAGAGGATTTACAGAATTACAAGAAAATACAACAAAATAACCAACCAACCCAAAATAGACAAGGATGTCAGCCCACAACCGTGGAGGGGGTACCTCCAAAAAATTTCCCCGAGACCAACCCAAAATCGGAGACAGCAAATACGCACGACACGACCGCCTAGTAGAGGAAAACTCTCAAGACTGACAGAAAAGTGAGCGCTCAACTAGAATTGGAAAATTAGCTAAGGAACCGAGGTTCCTACACGAGAGTAT
>JASAND010031717.1:0-12917 GCA_030248195.1 Trissonchulus latispiculum | reverse complement strand
AAACGCTTCGTTCAGTTACGTATTGTGCTCCCCTTGCAGACAAAGTTTTGAGAGGCCAGGTTGAGGCCTACTATGGACCTCCAGGAAGCGGTTTCCGACATGACCCTCCAGACGGCAAAGTGGAACCAGCACAGCAAGATGGATGAGTCCTACGGCAAAAAGGACACCGGGAATGAGCTGGGCGCACCAGAAAACCCCTATAGACAAAGTTTTGAGAGGCCAGGTAAAACCTACTATGGACCTCCAGGAAGCGGTTTCGGACTTGACCCTCCCGACGGCAAGTGGAACCAGGGGAACAAGATGGGTAGGTCTGACGGTAAAACTGACTGCGGGAATCGATTCTCCGTGCCAGAAAACCATTGTATGGAAGATTC
Source organism: Trissonchulus latispiculum (assembly GCA_030248195.1). Lineage (NCBI taxonomy): Eukaryota > Metazoa > Nematoda > Enoplea > Enoplida > Ironidae > Trissonchulus > Trissonchulus latispiculum. Next base: position 12,543 of record JASAND010031717.1, on the reverse strand, counting down.
GAGCGTTCAAAGTTAAATAGATAGCGAGAAATTTCGATTTTTCATTTTTCGAATTTTCAAGCCATCTTTGACGGGCCAATGTGGTCGCTAGGGGAAGTGATAGAGAAACGCAACCTGGACCGTTAGTTAGTTCAATATATGTAATTTCTGAATATAAAACGAAATCAGCTCCAGCTCGTAACGTTACGACCTGAGCGACGACCACAAAAATGGTCACTTTTCGCTATGAGCCGACTTTTGCGGCGCCACTGCGGCGCTGTGGCGCAGCTGCGGCGCAAAAAAAGTTGTGATTCTTAAATTCTTTAGAGGGTACTACTAGACCCCATAGCCCTTTAGGTTGGCCCACCGCTGCAGATCACGTGAAAGCGGCGAACATTATGTACAATACAACCATCAAATAGGAGAAACCGGAAAAAAAACATCGCCACCATAACCGGTCCGGGGCGCAACTTCGCAACGGTAAGTGATACTGGGCTGAAGCTTCACGAGACATACTAAACTCGATGTGCTCTACAATTTGCGCATGAAATCTGCGCAGGATCTGCGCAGGATTTTGCGCAGCTTCTGCGCAGCTTATTTTACACTGTCTCCAGCCACTTTTCACACATATTATAGGGGTCGCTGCCGCGACCCCTATGATACTTTCACCATTCTTCAGTTGAACTAAACCTCCACTAAACAGCCATATAAAGATTTTATGATAGTTTAAGGTGGTGATTTCTTTTGGGCACATATTGTTGATTGACGATTCAAATCAAGATAAAATTTGATGAAACTTTCCAAAATATATAAGTTCTTTTAGCATTCTAACACCCTCCGCGCACAATCCCGCTTCAAAAATTCGACGTCTTCCTTCAGGGTGGTTTTTGTCAATTCTTGACAGTTAGACAGTTACTGCACAGCTTTGATTATATTCATTCGAAAGATCTTGTTGAGCTCTATATTTTTGCTTTTTGAAGTACCTTTCTAGCTTTTCGCTATCGTGAGATATAGTCGATTTTCCTATATTTGCGTTGAAAACTTTTAATTTTAACAGAAATCAAATAATCCGCCATTTCTTTAGCTACGTAAGCCGTAAAATTAAACTACTGGTGTCAATTTGAAGGTCTCGTCGAGACCGATTACCCGTGACATTATAATCTTCTAACTGCTACCCCGTACGCTGCTATCATAGAAAATGTAGTTTTTGCAAAAACATGACCAAATTTATTCCAGCGATTGTGGAGCATTTACTATGCAAGCTAGATGGTTGCCACTTTTGTTCGTGTTTTATACTAAAATACCTCGGGACCCTTTTTTAGTTGTCCCGATTGCTGCTTTCTAGCTAAAGTGGTCGCTTGCCAAAGTTGGGAAAAGTAGGCAAAATCCAGGTTGCGCATACATTTTAGCTAATTTCTTTATAACGAAGAGCGGTTTCATAATAATTAAAAATGGGTCCCCAGCTATTTGATAGTGGAATCGAATGATGTGGCTGATGCCTCGCAAAAAATTTAATTTAGTGGGTGGACCCGTGTGCTGTCTTGCTAGGGGCAGTGCACGCCAAAAAACCCTTATTCCACTTATCGGCAAGAGTAGGGCACGGAGTCCTGGTGGAAAGGCACCCCCACCCCTGGGATCAACCAGCACCCTTGCAACGGGACCAACCTACCTCCTGCGAAGGGGTGCTGGGTGCAACTGAGTCAAGTACTCTAATTGGTCTCATTTCCCGTGGCTTGCTTCCTGATCCCCCTCATCTGCGCTAGAGACCTGGAGCGCCGAAAGGCGCTGTGCTCCTCTGCCACGCGCATGAGCAGTTAATTGAGGTAGACAGCCCGGAGCCGAAAGGCCAAGATGGGTCCCCTCCAGCCTCCCACTGTGGAGTGCATCCAGGCAACATAGCGAGAGTCATACTAGATTTGGCTGATGAGGTGAAGCAAGGGTTCTATACCCCGAGTATAGGAGTAGATCCTGATCGGCCACCTAATTCGACGACGACGAAATTTACTTTAGTCTGCAAAAAATCTGGAAAATTAAATTACTTCGAAAATGCAGTAAAATAATTTCCGAGAATTAAAGTTAGTTTCGTTGTATTCAATAGAAAGAGGAAATGTTAAGCTATATACATTTTGATATAAAAATGGCTTTTCTACTCCAAGTATATAATAATGGTTGAGTAATAATGGTTTAAAGTTGATGTCTCCAAAACAGGGTATTTTTTCAAAATTTCACCTGTGCTTTTAGTGTGTTTGTCCCTAATGGCAATGTAGGCTTTGCTATGCTATGCTCAACAATGTTAAGACGACAAAAACAGAAGTAAAATACAATATGTATAGATGATAGTCGATATCTTTAACTTAAAATTATGCTAAAAGTGACTAAAAATTGGCTTCTTCAGGTGAAAATTTCAGTGTGCTTTTTAGTGTGTTTCTTAAAATTTTGTGTTTTTTAAAAAAAGTGCGAAAACACAATAAAAAACACAAAACCTACAGTGCTCCAAAAGGAATCACCACCTTAAGATGATCTGGTTTAACCTACTGGAGATAGCGGATTGGAATTGTTGAATTGAATTGTACGTACAAACTATATACTTCTGCTTTAATAGATCACCATTCCCATAAATTGACAAAATAGGCGGATATCCGGATATGAAAAAACCCTAAAAATACCCTGCTTATATTTAGCTTTTTACTGGATGCCGATATTAAATTTTTGTTTTGAGTGTTTCTAATAAGGATTTCCCTCAGTTTTACAAGATGTCCTCAGCTTCTGGGGGGTTTCCCACTCGAGAACCTCTACTTTTGACCTCGAGAACCTCGTCATATTGACATATTTAAATGTTCACCATCATAGCTAATATTGCACTTTACTTGTGACTGCAGAGCATTTTTTCTACATACTTGTATACATATTCGTGGTATTGGAGGGAATTTGCTTAGGCGGTTACAAAATTTTTTATGCAAGAAGTAGAAGACATGGAGTTTGAGTCGATGAGTCTTTGTCGCCTTGGTCTATTTTGAATGGCGGGGTCCCTCAAAGCTCTGTTTTATGTATGTTAAACTTATTTTTTGTAATGTTTACTTATATATATTGTTCACTTATGTTCTTATTTTTAAAGATTTGCCTAAGGCTATCAAAACTCTTCTATTTTTATGTTTGCAGATGTCAAATTAAATATAATCTACGGTTTAAAAAAGGTGAACGAACATAACGTACATTGACAAGATGATTTAAATAGTGTCTGTGAATAGTTTAATACTTGGCAGCTGGACTTAGCTGTTCATAATGTTGTTGTGGGCTTTTCCTGAGTGTGCGACCTAGGTATAACAATTATTCAGCATTATCTAAAATTTTCAGAACATTGCGCTCACATAGCTCGGAAGTCGTAAGAGTTTTGTTACGGAAGATCCATTTTTGAAATTCAAACATTTCAGTTTGTGTTATCCCTATTCTTGAAACAGCAAGTGAAGTTTAGAATCTACCTGAATAAAGATGTACAAAGGCGTTTTACAAGTTTGATTTTGAGAAATCAGGAAAAATAGTTTATCCTGATAGAATCAACCTATTTCAAAACTGAGTCACTTCAACAGCGTAGAGTTTATCGAGATCTGGTGTTGTATAAAGTTCTGCACTGTCTTATAAAGATTGAGGTTTCAGATCTGTTTGTTTTGCAAAATACTGTATCAGCTAGAACAACACGTTGCCATTCTTTTAAGCTTAGATTACCTAAAATTAACCTGATTGGTTCAGGTGTGTTTGCCTATCGTGTGATTCATACTTGGATTAATTATATACACCACGAGGAGTAGTTGATGCCGACACTTTGTGTTCCTTTAAAAGAACATTAAAGGAAACCTTGTTTGATGTTAGGTGAACGTATATTCGTTTGGTTTTCCAGAAGAAATATTTAGCGGATATCAAAGCTTCAAGGAAAAGGTCGGCAACAGCGTCATCCTTGGCTGGCAACAAGCGACCGTGTATGTTGTACGCTTGAAAATGTTGAATTATTTGAAAAAGCTTTTTTCTAGACGGAATAGGGGGAGGGCAGCCTGAAGTCGTCTAAAATCGCCAAACATTTTGAAAAACTCCCCAACCCCCCCATCCGAAAATTAGTTCCCGGATCCGGATAATATCTGATCGGAGAGAAAAGTCCGTATATCCGCTTACATTTCAGACAAAGGACTGCAAAATTAGCTAATTTCTAAATTTTGTACATTTTCGCTATTTTCTACGATCCAAATGTCTTGTCCGAAAACTCGGTCTAAGATGCTCCCATCAAGAACTGAGTATTCAGACCATACAAGCAATCAACAGTTGAAAGCAGGTACTAACGCAGATAACTAAATTACAAAGTAATTATCCAAGTAAAGGTATAGTTAGCAGCGGGCTTATTTTTCTTCTGCCTAATTTTTCCAGGGGGTTACGCGCCCCCTCCCCCGTATCTACGTGCGCTAGTGAGTGTAGGAGTTTCTTCCTCTTATATTATTTGTATACTCTTGATTTTGCTTGCAATGCGTGATAGAGCTGCACCGGCACCTGGTCCGGCCTCTCTGGATATATATAATTTTGTATATGAATGCGTGAGCGTGTGCTGATGCTGCTCTTTCGTTTGTTAGTTCAGCGTAAACATAATACCTGCTTTTATTTCAGTGGGACGTGAAGACGGAGAAGATGCAACTCAGGAAGCGAAGCGTTTAGTGAAGTCTGGGGTGAGTCATTAAACGAGGGACTGAAGCCTTTATCGCTTGAGTCACCGTGTAGCTGAATGGTTAAGGCGTCGGACTTAGGATCGAAAGGTTCGAGGTTCGATTCCCACCTTAGGCATAATGATACTGTTACTACATTGTTTCCTTGAACAAGAAACTTAGGCGACAGCTCCGCCGGTCGGATGAGGCGTAAAACTGGCGGGCCCGTGTACTGTCTTACTGGAGACAGGCACGCTAAAGAACCCTGTAGGGCGTTTCACAAAGGGCTCCTAAATCTAGCTCCTAAGTCCCTCTTATCTTATCTCTTATGAACAGTTTACGAGCAATTTATGAGCGGCTCCTAAACTGTTTCACAAAGCTCCTCTTAAACTGCTCCTAGACATTCGCTCATAACCACCTCTTAGCACCTTTCTCTTAACTTTCTAAGCACTTTCACGCTGGGAACTTATGAGGTGTGCTGGAAAAATTAAGAGGCAAGTTAAAATGGCTCTATATTTTATTCACCTAATAAATATCATAATAAAAAGAGCATTTAAACATCATTCTTAAATTTAAAGGCGAGGATAAAATAAAATTAACTTTTTTGTTATTTTGACAAAAGTAACGACGAAATTCCATATATTTACTAGTATATATTTATACTATATATTCAGCAGTTGAAGCTCAAAAAATGACTAACAAGCTTTTACAGAACTTTTCTGAAGGAATACAATAGATTGCACCGTTGTCTTGGCAAAATATTTCAGCAATTAGCACTTGAGAGTGCTTTATGAGCCCGATTTTGGGCTCCTAATTTTAAGAGCCGAGTTAGGAGGTCTCTTAGTTTAGGAGCTCTTCGTGAAACACTATTCTCCTAACTTTTCTCATAAGTAGTAAATTTAAGAGCTCTTAGCGCTATGAGCCCTTTGTGAAACGCCCCACTGATCCGCTAATCGATAGGAGCAGGACGCTGAGTTCCCGGCGTAAATGCACCCCCTCCCTTGGGATCAACTTGTACCCTCCAACGGATGAATTGGCTCAGGACAGACCCAGCTGGAGAAGATGGTTGGCAGATCACGGCGACATCCATGGACGTCATCGTTTGGGCTATTAAGTCAAGTCAAGTAAATTATACGTTTCTCACAGACATTATATTTAAGTGGCTACTCTTTTGTTTTTGTTTTGTTTTAGGCTATGACTATTACGAAGCGTGAAGAAAAGCAGACGTTTAAAAGAGCCAAAGTTTTAGATCGAAAGAAGAAGGTATATAGTGATCATATTTCATTATATTATTGGACCCCGTCTACTCCCAACTTCCTCCCATGATCCATTTTTGAAAAAGAAAATTATTTTGAATTTCTGTAGGTTTCGTAACCTGTTATGCGTCTTAAGGTGGTGATTCCTTTTGGGCAAATATTGTTGTTTGGTGGCGTAAATAAAGATGAAATTTGATGAAACTTTCCGAAATAAGTTATTTTAGCTTTCCAACACCCTCCGCGCAATCCTGATTCAAAAATTCGAGATTTCCGGTCAGAGTGGTTTTTCCCAATTTCTGAACGCTTGGCAGCGGCTATACAGTAATGACTATATTCATTCGAAAGATCTCATTGATCTTCACATTTATGCTTTTTAAAGCAAGTTTCTAGCTTTTCTCTACCGTGAGATATAGCCGATTTTAATATTTTGGCGTCGAAAACTTGTCATTTTTGCAGAAATCAAATAATCCAATATTTCTTGAACTACGCACGCCGTAAAATCAAACTAAGGGCGTCGATCTGACGGTCTCACAGCGACAAATTATCCGACGCATCATCGTCTTCCAACTACTATCCTGTAGGCTGCTATCATAAAAAATGTAGTTTTTGCAAAAACACGACCAATTTTTTTCCAAAGATTGTGGAGCATTCACCATGCAAGCTGGAGGGCCGCTACTGAACAAATGTGTTCTGCACAAATATACCCAGGGACGATTTTTTAGTTTCCCCGATTACTGCTTTCTAGCTAAAGTAATCGCTTGACAAATTTGGAAAAAGTAGGCAAAATACAGGTTACGCACACATTTCAGCTTATTTCTCTATAACGAAGAGCGATTTCACAATAAATAAAAAATCGTCCCCAGCTATTTGATGAAGGTATCGAATGATATAACCGATGTCTCGCGAAAAAATTTTCTTCAGTCTGCAAAAATTCTAGAAAATTATTCTTATTCTAAAATGTGTTAAAAATATTTTGTAAAAGCAACATTAGTTTCGTGGCATGCATTTAAAAGAAAAAATGTCAAGCTATATTTTGATATAAAAATGGCTTCTTAACTCCAAGTAATGAATGAGTAATAATGGTGCGAACCTTATGTGACCAAAGGGAATCACCACCTTAAACCACCGTATTTTAGCCGCTAAGAATTGTTTTATATAGTTAAGCATTGCTGATCTCTGAGTAATTTTTATGCGCACTAAACATCTCTTGATAGTTGGTTTCATAACGTGGTTTTGCTTATTTAATTTTAAAAAACTTAATGAAAAGTAAGCAGAAACGTCTATTTTCTATTGTAGGAAACTGAAAAGGATGGGAATAAGGCAGGATCTGCTGGAAATCGTTCTCCTAAGGGATTTAAAAGTGTGAGTTGTTGTCAGGATTCAGGAACCAATAGAATTCAGTTTTTTTGTTTCAGTATATATATACGTATATACTTGTGTTCCGAGGTAGCTACGTGTTTTCTGATAACTGGATTTGTGTATACGTATTTATACATGCATTTATAATATGATTTTATTGTTTCTTACCCATCTTCAGACTTAAGGGCAAGGCAAGACTATTTCGGTTCCGAGAATTTTTGTCAGACTGCTGTTAATGTTGTTGTGGTGGTGGGTGTGTTATATATTTTCTGGCTCGTTAATTTACATAGTAGGCTGAGGCACTTCAGTCTGTCCAAAGTCCAGCACATGTTCTCGTTGTTCCTTAGCCCATAGCACAATATCGTTCGGAAAAGCCGTACGTATATACAGTATGTAGTAGACAAAAGTTAGGAAAGACTTACAACCACTTTGTCTCATAATTTTTGCAGTTGAATGGCGTCAGCGCCAGTCGACATGGCAGGCCAATAATCCCGTAATCAAAGTCCATTTGTGACTTGCATTTTCCACAGTAACTGATGTCATCTATACCATTGTTAGTAATGATAAAATTAATAACGTTATTTCAGCCGCCATCCAACGATCAACACTCTATTCGTCGCGATTTTTCTGTCCCTGTTTGTACGTTGCTATTTGTTACCTATGTTTACTTATTTTATTCACTTAAGGTGATGGTAACGTTTACAGCCGTCATTTTCAAAACGTCATAACTTGTTCACTTTAAGGACTTATATAGCAAATGATACATCTTAAAGTTTGAAATGAGAAAATTTTAGTGATAGTCAAACTTTACACAAAGGAGACCATAAACCATTTTTAAACAAGGATTTCAGAAATCTGACCAAGCTAACGTGCTGAGTCTTGTCGAGGGTCGTTTTTCTTGGTTTCGTCAGAAGTTACCTATAACCCGAGAAAAATAGCAAAAAGTTAAAATTTTCGAATTTTCATGATTTTTCGCCACTTCAAAGGGGAATTACACCACTTTGTGAAAGTTTCAGCAAAAACCAAGTATAATGACCCTTGACAATAGTGCAAAAATGTTTCTGTAAAATTGCTTGCAGTTTGATTAAAACAGTTCGGAGAAATTCTTGTTTAAAACAGTTTTTAAAAAAATCGATTTTTTTTGCCAAAACTTTAGCTGGACTCAAGTAATCAAGCTTATATTTGCACAGTGCATGAAGACGTATTTTAATTTGGACACATCGTTGTTGAATGTTATAGTTACCTGCTGCAGCAATTGACAGAAATGTGAAAATTTGAGAATCAGCTGGGTTTTGACCCCAAAATTTAATTCTTTTATCTCTCGGAACGTTGAAGATAGAAAAATTAGTCTATTAAGAGCAAAGTTATGCAGTTTGACGAGCTCTCTCGATTGAATTTTTGGCTGATTTCAAGCAACTCTGTAAGACTTATTCTTATTTAAAATTTTTAAATTTTCTCTCAAAGACTCCGGGTTTAATTCTAAAGAGTTCAGGAACACCGAAGTAGTGTGTTCCAAAAGTTAGAGACATTTTGGATTACTTCCGCGAAAGTTATCATCCAATATATTGGAAAGAATAATACCGCCACCTTAAGGTCGTGCTTCCCTTGCATTCAGTCCACTTTGGAAAGCTATAATTTGCTCAGTATTGAGAGTTATAAATTGGGCCACGCATCAGTTTGAAGCTTGTTGTTGTTGATTTCGGAAGGCGATCAGTATGGTTCCCCTATACGCGGTGGACTAGAAAGAGATCACTATCACGGAGGAAGGAGGGTACCGGTTCTGGTTGGTCCCAGGTGCAGGACAGGGTTGGGTTTAGACTGAGGTTTTTGAGCCGGAGCTGGATCAATTTGAAGCTCTATATACATTTTCTGCTTCGTTCGGTGCCATTGAAGCGTGTCTACTGTCTACCTAGTTTGTATTGGTTGGAAACTTAGGCGACTTAGCCGGAATTTTTTATGAAAAATTTTTAATCAAAGAGGAAACGGGCATATCCAATGTGTCTGAAATAATTTGCCAGGAATGGTTTTTTGATTTTGCCAAAATATCGTTTCAGTGTGCAGAAATTGAGCATTTTCTGCTAATGTCACATTATCCAAATTTGAAACATTATTGCTGTTGATTGGAAGCTGATACAGTGAAAAATAAAAAAACCGTCTTTGGCAAATTGTCCAATGATTCAGTGTGCAAGATATTTTTGGAAGAATTTGTTGTTTTGGTTTTTGGATTTGACGAAATCAGTTATTCGATCAGTATATACTTCAGACTAATTTAGTTTACAGGGCGCTAAATTAAATAAGTCCATTTGTGCACCTTTCGAGGCTCTTAACTTATCTACATGTAGGCTCTTAACTTATCTACATGTATGTATTAACTGTATGTTTGTGGTCTACACTGATTACCAATTAGACAATACCTGTTTTTAGTAACATTCAAGAATTCACTGATCAAAAACGATAGGAGCTAGAGACTCAGCAAAGTTGAGAGCACTTAGCAAGCTTTAATATGATAATCTTTGGACACAATTTGTTACGCATAGTTCTTCAAACTCGATTTTTTCTTTCTCACTGTATATACTATACATGTAAGTTATAAAGCTGTAGTTTTTACAGTAAGTGTGTCATCATACCCGATGTATTTGTGAAAGTTTGAACGCAATTGGGCAATAGTTTTACTTTCTGCAAACGATATGCAATGCAACGAAAGCCGGTCGAAGTTATACATCTAAAATAGTTACGTAGACAGCTTTCAAATAAACCCTTTAATGTAACAAACATTTAGTTTTTATTAAAGTGCATTATATTTTGACATTTAGATTAAAGCTAGATGAATAAATATGCAAATTTTAGCCGCTTGTTAGTAAAGAAGGACTTCTGTGTTGTCGCTTATTTCTATGCCCTTTTTACTACAACTTAGTGCTTGGCATTGCCTTCCTGCATGCTTGTTTGTTTCCTTCGCAAGTTTCTTGTTTCAAAACTGACAAAAATTAATTCTACGGAGATTCATGAGCGCTGCAGTCTTCTTTCTATGGTTAACGTAGTTTTAGAATTTTGATAAAACATCTGCAGTCAGTTTCAAAATATTTTATCTGCTAGACTCAACAACAGAGACTAGAAGTCGAGTCAAGTAGCTAAACATTCTCTCATTCGAGTAACTCGGACTTCAATATTGCGAGTCCAGTGTGCGTGAAGGTGGTCTATCATAAAAGGTGGCACCTGTTTCATAAAACGGCGACTACTACAAGCGAACTCGTATTAACAGCCACCTCGTTGAATTTGAGTTTGAAATTTGAAATTTGAAGCCAAGCCAGTGAATTTAAACTAGAGGCGTCAAGCAAAAATTTTGGTATTTGTAATATAAATACCAAAAGTTTAAACAAAATAATCTGCTCTAAGAATAAGATAGGGACGTCTTTTAGAGAATTATCCTTCTTTCAGGCAGGTCCGGAGTCAGCATGTGTGAACACTCGCACCTGCAATTCGCAAACGTTTGCAAATACAAGCGTCTAGTACTTGCATTGAAATAAGTTTCTATGAGGTGTGATTCCTGGTCAGTCAGAACTCTGATGCAGCCGAGAGCCGAGCTGGCAGTCCTACCTGAGCTGGAGCTCAGACAGTAGTTCTGTCTGATTTAAAACGCTCACTGCACCCACAGGCATTGCATTAGGATCTTCTAAAGGTGGTATTTATGTTAGTGTGTTTATTCATTTTGGTTTAGTTGATCGTGAGAAAAATTGTGAAATTTACATTCGTGGATTTGATCTGGCAGAAGAACCACTGCGAAAGGCTTTTGGAACTTACGGTGAAATGACTAGAGTCAATATTGATGACAGAAGAAGGTGCGTCATTATGATTCGATTATTTTGTCTGTATTTCATGGTGTACAAAAGTATCAGTGAAAGAATTTTTATGCTTCACAGACTTTCTGAAAGATTGAATTCCACGTGTCCAAAACTTTTACTGAGTGATTATGATCAATCTTTTAACTTATTATATATTTAATGATTGGTTTTAGTTTTATAAAATCCCCTTGAGCATGGGACTAAGCACCACATTATGTAGTTATTGTGTGACAGCAGCAGACTCAGTTATGAGTACGCTAAACATTCTGGAAAACACAATGACTACATCGGACCACTCTTATCATACGAATATAAGAGATTGTGTCTGTGTAGGCCTTCTACCTTGAGGAGCTGTTCCCTTATCCATGTTGGCGACGTCTTCGCAGCTAATTTATTTTATACCCTTCCAACGTCATGTTCAATTTTGTTTAGGACCTGCTACATTACATATTCTTTACATGAACAGGCTCAAAATGCCATCAGAGAGGTAAAGGTGGTTTTAGCGCTTGACTCGTATTTGAGTTCTAATTTTTCTGTTGTTTTATTAACAGTGAAAAAGATAAGAGTTAAAGATTGGGGAGAATCTGCCCCTTTCAATCTCTCGTCTGCTATAGAATTGTACGTACCTGCATTGCAGTGGTTTGTCCGGCTTGTCAGCACATAAAAGTGTGGGGCAGCTTTCCGTTTTTAATGCTTCCTTTATCCAGTGTGGATACCTCGACACACTGGATAAATACCTCTGAGAAGAGGCCTCGTGCGTGACGGCTCAGGGGCCAGCGGGCGGGATGTGAATTTTAACTAATCACTAACTGTACATTCCTGTTGTAGCGGCGGCTGTTTTGCCGTTACGGCGAGTACGGAATATACATTATTTTTTGTTTTTTTTTCTGCGAACCTTTTTTATTATATGTTGGTAGATTGTTGAAGGCTACACTTAGTGACTGGTTTTTTCTTTCAGATGGACGGTAATATGGTGGGTGGAGTCACACTGAAAGTTGGATGGGCTCGACCAATTGGGAGCTATCCTCCTAGAGGTGGTGGATCTTTTGGTCCATCTGGCTCTGGTCGTGGTAGAGGAGGAGGATTTGGTCCCTCACGAGGAGGTCTCCAAAAGGGCTGGTCTGACGTAGGTTAGTAATTGAGTCATGAGTACTTTATCTCTTGGTATGATATGTACCTGAAACCTCTTCTTGCATAGCGTAGGAAACATATATGTCCCTTGATCCAGAAAGTATTTTCTTCTTCAGCAAGGGTACTAACGGTCCTGGTAAGTTTGTTTGAATGGGATGCTTGTACTACGGATGAGACAATGTTTTTAGCGTTACTGTAGTCAGCTGGGAGTAATGACTCAAATATCACCATAGTTGCTCAGACTTTGCCATATCGATTACTATAGCGCGATTATATGTTTTGTGTGTTGGATTTTTG
>JASAND010031716.1:0-19283 GCA_030248195.1 Trissonchulus latispiculum | reverse complement strand
ATGTTCACGCTTATTGCTTTTAGTTCCCGAACTAAATGTGCGTGTAATCATTGTTTAGAAAATAAGCTACCTGCGAAAGATCTCCTTCCTTACTGTGAACCTGTTTCTTGCGCCAAGTAGTCTATGAACCTTGAAATAATTCGTGTTCCTGTTGTTTTATCCTTTCAGACAATTATTTTTATACCTCCCTATTATTTATCCTTTAATATTTATTATTATTTATCTTTCCCTGTTTATCTTTTTTTCTTCGTCATTTCATTTGAGGAACTGCAGGAGACAATGAGGAATAGAAGGAAGAGTTGGGGTTCTGTTGTTTCGGTTAGCAGAAGAGGATAGTTGCAAAAATGACTGCAAAATTTTCAACTAATGGATAACTAAATTCCGTCTGAAACATACTTGTACAATGCAAATACAAGCCAAACAACAATATTTATGCTATCATGCCAGCCGCGTTTTCTACAAGTGCACCGGACTTTGTAAAATGTCAATTAGTAGTTCTTGTAAATTTATTCTATTTTCGGAAACGAAAGTTCCTCAAAAAGTTACTAGAATTAATTGTAATGTTAATGTTAATTAATTAATATGTTTCACTTCACATACATTTTAGATCAATTCTCACTGGACTGCTCCTCTTCACCCTGACACAGTGTATATTATCCAATGAAGAAGTGTCGCCACAGTTCAATTATTATGATCACAGTCAAGGATGGCTGGTTTGCGAGTCAACATGCGCAGCCAAATTTGCAATGTTTGGAATCAGTTATAAGCAAAAATGTTGTATTCAAATGAAAGAATCTGACTGAACAACTGAACTATACATTTAGAACAGTAAAACAGTTACTAAACAATAAATATGTAAACTACATAATCTGTTGCTCCTCACTACTACCACACATTACCCAACAGAAGCTGTCCCATTCGCCAAATGGAATCAAAAGAAGTCTGTCCTGAATTGAATATACTTAATTAATAGGATCCACCTTTGTCTATAATAATCATTATTTCTTCCAGTATATATTCCAGTGACGGTTAGGCCACTACTTATTTAATTTAATAGATTTGGTTGTAAACTGTTTAAAATTCAACTTAATTTATGAGAAAAAATCTATTTCTCCCATGTTTCAACTGAACGTTGTCCCACTTATAATTGAAACCTGACTAGAACTAGAAAGAAGAACAATTAGTTAACTTGTAATTGATTGCTATGATTACAGCGTACAGGTAGAGTAACAACAACCATCCAATAAAAGCAAATCGATAACAGAATCAATAAGATGCAAACAACTCTATAAAAATCGTTAACAAATAGAAATGCGCTAAAAGCAATTGTATAGCAACGCTCATAAAGTGTCACAAAAACAGTATCACACACAACGATTAGGTAATCAAATTTAAAGAGAGATTCCATTATCGGAATTATAAATATAAGATTTCGACAGACTGTCCGATTTCAAAGAAATTTTATATGAAGCTACAATGTGTAATAGACTCTGTCAGATCTGGGCTGGGATTCTCTGTATTGGAGGGGGTCGTGATCTCCAATAAATCTTTTGTTGTGTTTGGGGTCGTTTGCAGTTGGTTAGGGCTAGAATAGACTAGGCTGGGCTAGATCAGATCTGATCAGGATCCAAGACACGAGTCAAGGTCGGCACGCAAAGATGAATCTTCGCTTAGATTGATGCTCCGGCTGTAGTGGTGTGCTGACAACCAGGGCTCAATAGCTGACCTAAAATGGGGTCTAACGGGGTGAGTTCGTTTTAGGCAGGGGAGTCGGGATTTATAGTCTCAATGGGCGACTGTCGTTTCAACTCTAACCTCAATACGGATAGAGTTGGGGATCTCTGAAACGTACGCGAAAGCCGAAGCAGCTAAAAGGATAAGTATTTATTGTTACAAAACACACACACCGTTTTACCAAATTCCAGCAGACAGTGGTTCACTACAGTTATAGCTTTACAATGACAGTAACACAAGATACTGTCTGCCAGAATTGCGTTTTGACTTTGGTTGACTGGTACTTTCACGGTTAGGGCTGGTTATCCGGTTTCGGGGTCTTTACAGTACTCTTGCTTCAGGTATAGTACACTCTAGTGCTGCTAAGGACTAATTTGGCTAGACCGGTATCCTATATGCTTTCACTCAACTCAACTCTTAGGCTCTGTGTTAGCCTCTACTGTGACTCTGTCCCTTACAATAACTCTTGGGACCACACACACACGATATACTAATTAACAACTGTTTATAATCCGAATCGAGTGGGAGCGAGGTTGGCTTTGCTCTGGCGTCTCCGTATAATTGACTGCCCAGAATAACTGAATTTTGAGAAGAGTTCCGTCTCTAGAATGGATAATGACAATTACAGGCTGGGAGAGTGTCGGGGATAGTCGGAAAGGTCGGATCGGCTTCCTCAGATTATTATCTCAAGATTAATACACAAGTACAGATTCACTCGGTTTATAGAGAGGCTTCAGTGGTTAGGATCAAAACGTAGGCTGTACCACTTTCACTGAGCATACTGTTTTTAGACAGGAGATTACGAATGAGATAGGTTTTAGGTTTCACACGAAGTTCCCAAGATGAGACAGGTAGTAGCCGCTCTCTCCGCTAATCTGCGTTATTGACGCAACCCAAAGATGGTCCAAACAAGTACCTATTAGGCAACTGAACAGGGCCGGAATACTGGAACTGAGACAACACTGGCAACAGGATCTACTTCCGGATCCCAAAATACTGACACTGGCACACTGGCACTGATAGGACTGGACTGGTCTCACGTTCCACCAAACTGATACACTGGGATTCGATCGCTCGCTAGACAGATGACCGGACTAAGCTTCAGGCAACAAGCAAAGGCGCTGAGGTGAAGATCCGGCGGGCTACCTGAATCAAATGGGTTAAAACCCATTAGAAACAGAGGTGGTGGGGATTAAAACCCCAGCAACTATTGTCCGGACCGATTGGCTTTCACGTGCGGGTTCAAGACCCGAATTGTGTATTGCGTAACTTGTAATGTGTTGTTTTGTGCTTTTAGATTGAAAACAGACAAAAACTGACGTTTTTGAGGACTAAACGGACGAAGGAGACCAAGCTTGGGGCCGTTCCGGCCTGCTTGGCTGGATATGCAAATGAGGCTCTGACCGAGCCTCTCCCGGGCGTAGAGTCACGTGTGCACTACTCAGTATTTACTACAGACCTAAAACTACAGCTAAACTGACCTAACCTAATTACTACGTATTACCCAGTATATGAAGTGTAACCTATTCGTTATAATTGACGAATAATACTTAATTAAGGCCCAAATCTGGCCACTGAACAGGATAA
Source organism: Trissonchulus latispiculum (assembly GCA_030248195.1). NCBI lineage: Eukaryota > Metazoa > Nematoda > Enoplea > Enoplida > Ironidae > Trissonchulus > Trissonchulus latispiculum. The sequence continues at coordinate 15,962 of JASAND010031716.1, read as the reverse complement.
TGTTAAATACTACCGATTATTGCTGACTATTACTTACTACAGACTACCTGATACTAACTGAGGCCTTTTTTATGCCCTACAGGCCTAACTAGACTTAATGGGAACTATTATAACCCTAACCTCGATTGGTAACCTACTATTTGGTTCCTAAACCATATTACCGCAATTATGCAAGTGAGGTTACCAACGCTCTTAACCTGGCCTGGAAATCTAACTGGATAATGGTGGATTGCCCCTTTCTTGCAGAGGACCCACACCTTGAAGCAGGTGACTTACGCGGGTCTCTGGGGGTCAATCTATAACCGGACAGCACAAACAACAACTAACAAACACTAACAGTCCTAACTAACATTGTGACACTAACCGTTATTTCTGGTACTAACTATAACTACTAAACTGACTAATATAGACCTAAACTGTTATTTCTAACCTAACCTAACCTAACTGTTTATGATATGTGTTCTAATTATTGTACCTAACTACTGCTTAATATTATTATGTAACTAACTACTTCCCTACGGACTACACTCAAGACCTCCGCGAGGGGTTTACATGAGCAGTCCCATTCATACGATTATTAACACACACAGCAAACGTAATCTCATTCATACAGACTCACACATACTACTTTCATACGCTCGTTTAGACAGTGGACACACACACGCAAACAATCGTACCTACACTATTTCACGCATACAGTTTCAGTCATACATTCGCAGTTATTCACACAGTTATTCAGACACAGTTATGCAACATTCACACCTCACGCATAACACTGCACTGCACGGCTGCACTCACAACCTCAACTGGAGGAGTTTACGTGAGGAGCCGCATTTATACAGCACAATACGAATTACAGTCCTAACAATGCTAAAATGGGGCTAATTCCCAGAATACTAGCCTAACTAGTTCGTATAACTAGCTACGGTTGCGTGAAAGTGCGGTATATTTCGGGAATGGCCCAGAAATGGCCATTCCCACGTGATCACCTGTGTGTGTACTTTTCCTTGTATTTGTGTGTGTAAAAGCCAATGGGGACAATAATTGCTGTTCAAGCAATTATTACAAAACTATGCTAAGGACAGCTTTAATTAAGGGGAGCCGGTATTCCCCAGTGAACGTCTGAATAATTAATGAATTAAACAATGTTTGAACAGTTGGATTTTCTGCTTTTAGGGTGCTTTAAACAACCATGTTTTATCCGGCAATTATTAAAAACAAGACAAGGTACAACAGTGGCTTTGGGATTGCGGAGCAAAAACATGGCCGGCAACGCTGGTTGCCGGCTGTGGGGTTAAAGGGGGGCCTAACCTGAAAAACCTACTCCCGGGGAGTGGCCTAACTCCCCTTCCTCAAGGTGGGTAGGTGAGGGTCCTCCCTTAAAACTAACTACCCAAGTTTATGTTAATTTTAGGGTGAAAATTGGGTTTTTGGAGTGAAAACTGAGAGAGTTAAAAGGAGATAAAATAGTGGTTTTAGAGTGGGTTTTGACTAAAAACAAACCCACGGTAGTTTATTAGTGGATTGGGCCAAAAGGGGCCTTTTAGGGAAAAATCACCTAAAATGGTAAAGATGTCGTTATTAACGCCTTTTTGATAAGAGTGATTTGCGAGGTTCGGCTGCTCGCAAATCACCCAGGAAAGTGTATAAAAGGGAGAAAAAGGAAAATACAATCACTACCCCAGAGGGTGGGGCGAATGGCCCACACCCTCACAGTTACAACCATAGAAAACAATGGGCGCAAGGCCCGAAAAGTGTTAAAAAGTGGTCATCCGGGGTCCGAAGACACCGGGAAATAGTGATAATGGAGGGACCCGGGGACCGCCTTTCAGGCATAAGGGTCCCCAGGTCAAAAGCAGTGCACCCCGTGAGCCTTCCGAAGACATATGGGCTCACGGGGGCGGCCAGATCGTGAGTGCCTGGCTGGCAGTTGCTGAAATAAAAACCCTACGGGGAAAGGGGGGAAGGAGGGAGATGCTTAAGTTCAGGCCTCCGTATAATTGGCACAGAACACATCTCCCCCGGAGACATACGGACAAAGTGGGGAATAATAATGCTAATATTTCTAAGGGGAGAGAGAGCAACCTCTCTCCCCGACTGCCAACCAAGCACTGACTGCAAACTGCTAGTTGCAGTCGAGACCCTGTCGGGGGGCTGGCCTTTCAGCTTCTAACAGCTGATTGGCTGTTTCGAATGATCACGCTTTGTTATTGGGCTACCGAGTCGTGACCTACGGTAGCCCACAGGCGCGTCTGGCGGACCCCCAAATTAATGGGAACAGATGACCCCTAAATCAGACAGAAAGGAGGCCAAAGGCCGGATTTTACGTATCAAGTTTTAGGGGTCTCTGCTGGGGCCCATAAATTTGGAGTAAACAGAAACTCCAATTTTTCTTGAAACTTGGTCCTCCAGCGGCCAAGACAAAGGGCTCCCTTTGCTTATTAGAAAGCAAAGGGACCTCACCTGTTTGGTCCATCAAGGACCTAGAGAAAAGAAAAAGTCGAAAACAAGAGGGAGGAGTTAGAAAACTCCCTTAAGAATGGAATTAAAACTATTAGGTAGGATTTAAAATGTATTATTAACTTGTACTTTTTGTTGTTTCAGGAATTAAAGAAGAAGAAACCTTGATAGTGTGTAATTGTTCTTGTTTGTTGTTGTACTAATAAGATGAAATAATGTGTGTTTTCTTGGTGTTTAAGGTGGAATTATGCCAAAATTGGCCATTGCGCAATGCTGACATGAAGAGGGGAGGGACAGGGGAATTAAGGGGGTCTCAATTACGACCGCCCTTACACAAGACTGATGCAATAGGGGTTTGCGTAATCGTAGGAGGCCTCAATACGGCCGTCCCACACACGTACAGAAAGGGCAAAAGGTCAAAGGTTCGAATCCTTGCACTAAGAGTTGAGATAGCTTAGGTAATTATGCATATTTTAGACAATTCTAACACCTAATAAGTTCACCAGTTAGTGTAGTTCGAGGGTCTCAATACGGCCGCAGGAACACAGTTAAGACACCTTAATTAAGCCCTGATAATTAACCAGCTTATTGTGAGTTTTGAGGCAATTCTGGCAGTTCTGACAGACACAAGATATAAGTACAAGTAGTAATTGACAATTGCAGATAAAGCTTGTTCCTTTATACAATTACCTGGCATAGATAAATGGACTGGCCATGAGATCTCCAACAGAACCAGTTGATAACTCACTAGATTAGCCCTTTTTTGACAGATCTCCGGGTAGGGCCCAGATTATTCCTTACTTAGGCCATCTTACACTAGTTTTCTAATAACCTATTCCTGTTTGCTAGGTGAGGCTGTAATAACGCGAAACGCCTTTTTACTGAATAAAACAACAATTACGGTAGCAGAAACAGTAATTTCATTACAAATGGCTGCTAGGCTGACTATGTCCTGACTATAAATTTTAGCAGCTGAGATCGAGTCATTGCCATCAAGATAGCTAAAAATCGGCCATTATGGCTTAAAAATCGAAGTCTTATTAAAGCTCCAAAAGATAAATTCGAATAAGTGAAAAGCATAAAAAGTGCTTTTACGGCGATGGGCATATCATCTATCTAGGCGGTTGAATATATTGCAAATTTACATTGACATTCCCGCTAAGTTATGCTGTCATGGCCCGTATTCATAAAGCGTTGGTTGGTACCCATACCACTGGTATGGAAGAAGGGATTAACCAGTGGTATCACAGCCATACAGCGAATTCATAAAACATTTTAGTTTCTGGAACCATACAGTTGGTACCATACCAAAGGCTAAAATTGCAAACCACTGATGAGGTGGTATGACATAAATTTTACACCTGTCTATAAGTGAATTTGAGGTTTTGAAATATTATTTAGTTGAAAATAAGACATTTCTACAATTTCCTAATCATATCAGAGCTGTGTATTATGCGTTTGCTAGCTTAAAAATCAAACGGCATAAATTCTCTAATGTTGAAAATAAACATATGTAATAAAAATGGACTTTTGTCGTATGAATTTGCTTAGTAAAACATCATCTTCATGGTAAACCGACCGGCGTGCCAACCAAGGTAGCGATTTGGGGCACTACATAATCAAAACGACGTTTTTAAGCAATCTATCTGAGTGATAAGCGGTTTCCAAAGATAACTGAAAAACTACAATCGTGTGATGAAAAGTTTTTGCTTGTTATGGAGTTTCGTATCAGGACACTACTGGAAAAGGGAGATGGAATGGAAAACGTGCTGGAATGAACGATTTTACAGCATTATTCATTGTTTTGTAAATATATATGTGCCGTAGTTAAGACATGAATTTAAGGGAAAATTATTAAGGAAATGTGATTGAAGTTGGGTTGCTTTGAGCTAGCACTTATTTTCATTAATTATGCTGTTACGGGACAACTAGGTAGAAGGCCCGTTGGGTGCCGCTCTCCAGGCGGATTGGCGGGTGTCGAACGGCTGTCAATGATTAGTGCTTAGCGCTAACCACTCACTAAATTAAGCTAATTACAGGGATTCTGCTGATATGGAGTGATTTACGTTGACCGTTTGCACCTGCAATGTAAAGTAATAGCAGTTTATCCAAAAATTAAATTTATTGGGTTTTAAAGGTTGTTAGTGTGTTATTTAAATGTATTATTTAACAAAAAGCACTATTCAACTGTTTGAAAGCAATGTAAATTCCTAAAACCAAAGCAAACAATGAAAAGTTACAAAACTTTTGATTTTGATTTTCTCGTCACTGCTTCAACGAAAATTGATAAATTTGGCAGACATGTTTTAAGTCTGCATACACTCAGGCAGTTTTCTTTGTTTTAAGAAAAACACAATTGTCGCAAGATACAAAATTTACAATATTTCAAAACAAGCTAAAAACGAAAAATTTAGTTTTATTTCATTCTTGCATGCACAATTTTAAATGAAATCAATTGAAGGAGATATTTAGTTTCAAAGCTTTTTATACATTTCCTTTTGTGTAGACAGCAAGCCAGTCCTCGCAGCGCAGTTGGCCAAGTCATTTGATGCAGAACATAATAAAGAACAAATGTGCCAAATTTCAAAGCGATTGATTAAGTTTTTGGTTCCCAGTATTTATGCAAAGTCCACCCCGGCAGTGGTACTACCACATTAAAACATCACCACTAAAGCACTGCATAAAAGGATACCACCCCTTAAACGGCCAAACGGCGTGTTACATCTGAGGCGTCAACGCGTGTGTACGCACGTCGACGCGCGTCTCTATCATAGGCTTGCATGAAATAAGCTAAAATTATAATCGATTTAAACCAAAAGTGCCCGTCAAACTATAAAACTTTGTTTTTCCTCCTTCTGAATGGGCAAGTCCCAAACGCATCCTCGAAATTTTGGAGACAGACCCCACCATTAAGGTGGTGGCAACGTTTACCGCAGTTATTTTTAGAACGTCATAACTTATTCAATTTATGGACTTAAGGATTATTAAGTGCTTGAATTATCAGGATTATTGATGTAAGATTTGGACAAATTGATTAATTTTGAAGAAATCCTAAATAAGTCTACTCTGGCTGGCGGGCTATCTTGTGACTAAATTTCGGCACCTGGGAACCCATGATTTGATAGCTACTTTCATGGCTTAAAAATCAAAATATTATTTAAGCTCCGCATGACGAACTTGAATGCAAAGCGTGAAAGAGCATAAAGCGAGCTTTAAAACGATGCGCATATCTCTTATCTAAGTGGTTTCCATAAAAAGTTACGGGCTGTTGAATATATGACAAAGTTATGTGGCGCGAATGGCAATGTAAAAACCAATCGTTCGGAAATAAATTCCACAGAACTTTTCATGATGCTTTGTGTTGGATTTGTTTATTATTTTGTGAAATAAACTGTGCGACTTATTAAAATCAAAATATATGCGCAAAGTAGGGTAAATGTTTCATGCCTGTGAGAATTGGCTAAAAACATAGCGTTTTATTATAGGTTAAGCCAAGTTGGCTTAAGTAAGTAAAAAGGAAGGTAAGGTGAGTTGAGATAGACCAAGCGGTATGGAGGTTAAGCCAAGGATATAACTTAATAGACCAAGCCCTGATTGTGGTAACAGAAAGTGGAAAATAGACCAATTTTTGTGTATTAAGCCAAGTTACATTTGCCCTAGTACAACCAAGAAACAGCCAAAACTTGGCTAGGTTTATGTTAAACAACTTGGCTTAAAGTTGTGCTATCTTCATCTGCGTTTGTGTAGGGGGGGGTTAAAACAGCCTAGTACAACCAAGCATCTTGGCTTGGCTTATTTCTATTTTGCCTGGCTTATATTATCAAACTTGGCTTAAGTTGTATTTGCTTGGTTTAAATTAAACAGCTTGGCTTAAGTTGTGCTATCTATCTTCATCTGCGTGTGTGCAGGGGGGAGGGTTTAAACAGCCTAGTACAACCAAGCAACTTGGCTTGGCTTATTTGTATTTTGCTTGGCTTATATTATCAAACTTGGCTTAAGTTGTATTTGCTTGGCTTAAATTAAACAACTTGGCTTAAGTTGTGCTATCTTCATCTGCGTTTGTGCAGGGGGGGGGGTTTAAAACAGCCTAGTACAACCAAGAAACTTGGCTTGGCTTATTTGTCTATTGCTTGGCTATATTAAGTAACTTGGCTTAATTTGTTTTATGTTCATCTGCGTGTGTACACGGGGGGTCTAAAAACAGCCTAGTACAACCAAGCAACTTGGCCTGGCTTATTTGTATTTTGCTTGGCTTATATTAACAAACTTGGCTTAAGTTGTGTTTGCTTGGCTTATATTAAATAACTAGGCTTAAGTTGTTCTAAGTTTATCTGCGTGTGTACAAGGGGGGGGGGTCAACAACAGCCTAGTACAACCAAGAAACTTGGCTTGGCTTATTTGTGTATAGCTTGGCTTATATTAAACAACTTGGCTTAAGTTGGGCTATCTTCATCTGCGTGTGTACAAGGGGGGGGGGGGGGTAAAAACAGCCTAGTACAACCAAGCAACTTGGCTTGGCTTATTTGTCTATTGCTTGGGTTAAATTAATTAACTTGGCTTAATTTGTTTTATGTTCATCTGCGTGTGTACACGGGGGGGGGGGTTCTAACAACAGCTTAGTACAACCAAGCAACTTGGCTTGGCTTATTAGTATTTAGCTTGGCTTAGCTTTAGCTTGTATATTAACAAACTTGGCTTAAGTTGTATTTGCTTGGCTTATATTAAATAACTAGGCTTAAGTTGTAACTAGGCGTAAGTTGTTCTATGTTCATCTGCGTGTGTACAAGGGGGGGGGGCAAAAACAGCCTAGTACAACCAGGCAACTTGGCTTGGCTTATTTGTATTTTGCTTGGCTTATATTAACAAACTTGGCTTACGTTGGGCTATCTTCATCTGCGTGTGTACAGGGGGGGGGGGGTTAAAAACAGCCTAGTACAGCCAAGCAACTTGGCTTGGCTTATTTGTATTTTGCTTGGCTTATATTAACAAACTTGGCTTAAGTTGTGTTTGCTTGGCTTATATTAAATAACTAGGCTGAAGTTGTTCTATGTTCATCTGCGTGTGTACAAGGGGGGGGGGGTCAAAACAGCCTAGTACAACCAAGAAACTTGGCTTGGCTTATTTGTATATTGCTTTTTTTTTGGTTTGGGCTCACCCACTTGTAGGCACACGTCGTGGCCCGTCAGTGGTGCTCTCCGCAGACCGCAGTCAAGAGACGGAGAGACGAAGATCATGGACAGAAACATGATCCCCAAGCAGAACTACCATACAGTTATTTCAGTCACGCCCAAGGCAACATCAGTCGTTTATCCGACTGCTGTTGCCCCCCGCTTGGTAATAGCAACTATGATGGCGGAAAGATAATAGCCTGCTCGGTAGGCAAAAGGGGTAAAAATAGGCTGCAGAAGCGGAATCGTAAAGGAAGGCCGAGCACTCAGATAGGACAGATTGAAAAAGCGGTCTGAGAAGCTCAAAAATGAAAAAAAACTGTTTTGGTTAAGTATCAATGTTTAATACTAATGATTGGAGATTTTTAAAATTTTGAAAAATGTAGAATTTGTTTAATAATTGTAAGTTTTATTTTTTATTTAACAATTCCAATCTACAGCAGCTCATAATTATCTAATCTAATCCTAATCAAAGAAAAATAATGATTTTCTTCAGGAAGCAATAGAGACACAGGGGGACCTTTTTCACCCCCCATGCCCATCACAACCTGAGAACTCTAAACTTTCTGTTTAATTTAAAGAAACTGCTAACAACTTAGCTGGTAAAAATCCATTGAAAATCCACCATCCTTGAAATTAGGCATTGATAAGTTGGACACAGGAGGGACCATGCACGCCTCCTGTGCCGTTGATCTTCTCTCTGAAACAAAAAACAAAATTTAAAATTATGTTCTTAAACTTACGTGAAGTGCAGCCACTTGCTGCAAAGCACCGGATCGTATCCCGTTCAAGCTATTAGCAAGTCCGATTTCGGTTTAGGTTTTCCTTATTTTTTGTATATTGCTTGGCTTATATTAAGTAACTAGGCTTAATTTGTTCTATGTTCATCTGCGTGTGTACAGGGGGGGGGGGGGTTAAAACAGCCTAGTACGGCCAAGCAACTTGGCTTTGCTTATTTGTATTTTGCTTGGCTTATATTAAGAAACTTGGCTTAAGTTGTATTTGCTTGGCTTATATTAAATAACTATGCTTAAGTTGTTCTATGTTAAACAAATTAAGCCAAGTTACTTAATATAAGCCAAGCTATACACAAATAAGCCAAGCAATGTTGCTTGGCTGTACTAGGCTTTTTTTACCCCCCCGTACACACACACCCCCCCTGTACACACGCAGATGAAGATAGCCCAACTTAAGCCAAGTTGTTTAATATAAGCCAAGCTATACACAAATAAGCCAAGCCAAGTTTCTTGGTTGTGCTGGGCTGTTTTTGACCCCCCCCCTTGCACCCACGCGGGTGCGGGGTGGACACCGGAAGCCTAGTTATTTAATATAAGCAAACACAACTTAAGCCCAGGTTGTTGATATAAGCCAAGCAAAATACAAATAAGCCAAGCCAACTTGCTTGGTTGTACTAGGCTGTTTTTAGACCCCCCCGTGTACACACGCAGATGAACATAAAACAAATTAAGCCAAGTTACTTAATATAAGCAAAGCAATAGACAAATAAGCCAAGCCAAGTTTCTTGGTTGTACTAGGCTGTTTTGATCCCCCTTGTACACACCCAGATGAACATAGAACAACTTAAGCCTAGTTATTTAATATAAGCCAAGCAAACACAACTTAAGCCAAGTTTGTTAATATAAGCCAAGCAAAATACAAATAAGCCAAGCCAAGTTGCTTGGCTGTACTAGGCTGTTTTTAACCCCCCCTGTACACACGCAGATGAAGATAGCGCAACTTAAGCCAAGTTGTTTAATATAAGCCAGGCTATACACAAATAAGCCAAGCCTAGTTTCTTGTTTTTACTTGTCTGTTTTTGACCCCCGCCCATTGTACACACGCAGATAAACTTAGAACAACTTAAGCCTAGTTATTTAATATAAGCCAAGCAAACACAACTTAAGCCAAGTTTGTTAACATAAGCCAAGCAAAATACAAATAAGCCAGGCCAAGTTGCTTGGTTGTACTAGGCTGTTTTTAGACCCCCCCCCCCGTGTACACACGCAGATGACCATAAAACAAATTAAGCCAAGTTACTTAATATGGCCAAGCAATTGACAAATAAGCCAAGCCAAGTTTCTTGGTTGTACTAGGCTGTTTTAAACCCCCCCTGCACAAACGCAGATGAAGATAGCACAACTTAAGCCAGTTGTTTAATTTAAGCCAAGCAAATACAACTTAAGCCAAGTTTGATAATATAAGCCAGGCAAAATAGAAATAAGCCAAGCCAAGTTGCTTGGTTGTACTAGGCTGTTTTTGACCCCCCTCCCCTTGTACACACGCAGATGAAGATAGCCCAACTTAAGCCATGTTGTTTAATATATGCCAAGCTATACACAAATAAGCCAAGCCAAGTTGCTTGGTTGTACTAGGCTGTTTTTGACCCCCCCCCTTGTACACACGCAGATGAAGATAGCCCAACTTAAGCCAAGTTTTTAATATAAGCCAAGCTAAATACAAATAAGCCAAGCCAAGTTGCTTGGTAGTACTAGGCTGTTTTGACCCCCCCCCCCCCCTTTACATACGCAGATGAACATAAAAATACTTAAGCCAAGTTACTTAATATAAGCCAAGCTGTGCAGAATATGCCAAGCCAAGTATCTTGGTTGTACTAGGCTGTTTTGACCACCCATACCCTTGCTCATAGATGAAGGTAGCACAACTTAAGCCAAGTTGCTTAATATAAGCCAAGGTTTACTGGCACAAAATTCATGTTGGCTAATTCCTTATTCATGTTGGCTTATGGTTCAAACATGTTGGCTTACTGCTGAATCATCTAGGCTTCATAATTAAATGGATTTAAACCTAGCCAAGCTAAGACAGGCATCGAAATATTACCACAAAAAGTTAGCTAGCACACTAAACAGAAAACCAACGCTCTCGAAACTTGTCGACAGTTTGCTCCTATTAGAGCCTAATAATGGTAAAAAGCTTGGGTAGGCTAGGGGCTGTCAATTTTATTATATCAAAAACGGCGCACGGTCATATCGCAACTTTTTACCAAATTTCAAACTTTGACCTGTTATTGCTAAAGAAGGAAACAACGCTCGAAAGCCGGAATACTTTTAATATTTAGTACTAATAACAGTTAACATTTGTGACAAAAAAGTTTCAGAGTTGGTCAAACCGTTAGTCCACCAGGGTTAGTGCCAGAATCGATGTGTGTTAGATATAATAATGCCCACTACGGACTATTTAACCTTGATATGTTAGCTATCATATGCCAAAAGGTAGGTCTCTCTGAAGAAGTTGGGCAAAACCGTTCGTAGCCCCCATCGCTTAAGACTAATATTTATGTTTAATCCGCCTCCAGTATTTTGGCAACTTAAAATTTTTCTCGATATTTCTTTAATGGTGGGTTAACGGATTGATTAACCTTAACTCGTTAAATTTGTGGATTAAACGAGTTAATCTACCACACTTAATACGTAATCTTTAAAGAAATGTGGGCTTAGGGTTACATTGTTGTTCACCACTCTTATGCACCTGACATCCGGGTCAGTTGTCTGAGTTTCACATTCCCACAGTAATGCCGAAATGCAATCAGTCAATGCACGCTAAGGTGTGCTATAAAGTATACACTGTAAAAAAAGCAAGACGACACTGTATAAAAAGATTTATTGTACAAAAACAAAATTAACCCAACAACGAAACAAAAAAATAAGAACATTAAATTGTACTAAGCTTCAGCAACAATTGCATATGACAAATTCTTTACTAAAGCTAATCGGAATAGCTGCAGTTGATCCTTTAACAGTGATTCGCTCTGAAAATAGTGAAATACAAATGCATAGGTTAGAACAGAACTACACACGAAGAAAATGAATGATAATCATGATGGTATCAAAATAAACAGCCTCCGGAGTGCCTAGGAAAGATTCACCCTACGGACAAGCGGAAACAGAGGTTCAACAATCAACTTCGTTCACTATTTCCGTTCTTGACTGACTGAGAGCTAAGAAAGCCAACGAAAGAATGGGCAGGGGAGAACCAGAGCTACTGCTAATTGTTTTGTTCAAGTTTACTCCACTTTCGCTCGCTAGCCAGAAAATGTTGAAAAAATATTTTGTCATGACGCAGTGTAGTCAGAAAATTCAACTTTTGAACTGATGACAGAACTAAAGATTTAAAGCGGAAGAATTATGAGGGCAGATCCAGGGAAAGGAGTTTTGGCGGTTGAAACCCTAACCTTTTGGGAAAATTTTATCAAATTTTTACAAAAAGTGTAAATTTGTGTCAAAACCCCTCCTTTTAGTAAATTTTTTTGCCAAAACCCCCTGCTTTTCAAAACCCTGGATACGCACGCCCCTGGACGTAGGTACCGACTTTAGTGAAAAATTTACATATCAATAACTTTCTTCGTAACTTTCTGTGCATAGTAAATCAATCTAGAATATTTGAAGCGTTACTTTTCCTGATGATGTCACGATGGAGGTATTCAGAAGTTCGAAATCTTGAACAAGCTCCTCCAAAGCTTCCATCAATTGATAAGTCTGCCGAACACTGAAAAAGACATTCTCTGAGGAGCCGTCGTCGGAAGTTTTCAACAGATCAAAGGCATCCAAAAGAAGAGTTATCCAGAACCTAAAATCAAAAACAATAAGCATGCAAATAGCAGTGTTGTACACAACCGCCACAGTGAAGCTAAAGATTTTTTTTGCCACTGAAAAAACGTTTCCAAATCAATAATTACCCATTTCGTAGCAGCTCACCTTTTTGGAGCTATTTTTGAGCAAACAAGACTGGTCAAGACATCGCCAGCTTTCTTCTTTTCTCCATTTTCATACAATCGATAAAATTCTCGATATTTAGCTAAAATCAATCAAGATCAAAAATGCTAAATAAAATCATAACGCACCATACCAATAATTTAGAAAAGCAAGCTGGAAAACAGTTCGTTATAAATATCAGTTCCCATACAATGATTACAATGATTTTCTTTTTACATGACAACCTCTACAATATTCCGATAGAGGCAGGAGCACCATGTAAGAACACAGCTCGCTGAGTATTTTGCATCTTTTAGCAATCAGAAATGAAAGGGACTTTTCTCGCGCAGACCTCCTCTGCGCACTTTAGAAAGCCATTGTAGAGCTAAGACTTCTATTTATTTCTAATTTTGTAAAATTACAACTCGTCTTTGGAATTTCCCTAGACGCGAGTGGACAACCCTACGCATAATGCTTAACAAAAAATAAAAATACGTATAGTTGTTACATTAATCATACGAAAACAACTAATTCTTTACCTAAGAATGCTAGTGAAGGCGACAACAGCATGGCATCACCCAAATGATCAAGTAGATGCAAGCTTTGTAACAGACCTGTCTCACCGTAGCTGGTAAGATAATTCTCAGCAAGATAGCTGGCAAACAGGGGATCCTGGAAACAAATCAAAACAATGAATACATATTGAGATATAAAAAAATGAGTCTTAAAGACAAAAACTGAAAATTGTGCCCCAATTACGGTCCCGGCACCCGCAACTATAAACAAAACTATAACTGATCCAACTTCATTAAGTTTGCAGAAGAAGCACCGTTTGAATTAGTGGGTTGAATATTTAAAATTAAAAATAAAATACCTTGCACTGTAAACACCAGCTAAGAGCTGAGCTAAGACAATTCTGCTTCAATAATCTGATACCGCGTTGTCGACACAAACTGTTGGCTGAAACAAGAGTAATATAGATTACAAAACAAGAGTAGAAACTTTTACACCGCTACCATGCTGGTAATGTTCATTATGTACTCTTGGTAATGCTAGGCACGCTTGGTTCGTTACTGCTAGGAGGAAATAACGGGACTCGAGAGGGTAACAGGCGTATCAAGAATTTTGAAAAGGGAGCAGGTCGACTTCAAAAGGAGGGAGTCCGACGTGAAAATTGTTTAAAAAGCTTCCATAAGTCCACTAAAACTAGCGAAAAATTTACTTTTGTCTCCCGAAAATCCTTGCACAGAACAGATCAATTGCACCCATAACTAGGAACTAATATTATCACTACTAGACACAAGTATTACTGTAAAATCGTCAGTAATTTCTGCACATTTGACGTTAAAGTAAAAGAAACTGGCAATAGGAAAGAAACCTTCCCTATCTGTTAAGTCACTTTAACCATGTGATAAAGTAGGGTATGGAGGTGCACAGACTGGCAAGAAATGTGTAGAGACTTGCGGCAAGAAGGAAAAAGGTAGACCCCTCAGTGATGCTTACAAAAAATTGCACAAGTCCGACGAGTTTTTCAAAAGTTTTTAAAAATTGTTTAAAATCGTCAGTTTTTTAATAATTTCAGGCAGAAAGTTGTAAAAGCTTGCCTAGCAATTTTTGCTAGTTTCGGGACAGATCCACAGAATCGGGCCATATGTACAACAACGGTGTGTGCGCTTACAACGGTTAACTAAAATCTAAACCATCAATAGCCGTACCAAGATCATGTAAATCCCGATGCCTGCATATTTCAACCAGTTTCAATGTTTTCCGATCAGTGTCAAAAAGTTGAATGCGTTCCAATACTAACTCAAGCTGCCTGTCTAAAACCGAACTAACCAACAGACCGTCAGCAGAATTTTATTCAGTTGGAAAAAATAATAATGACTAATGCAAGGCTTATTCTAAAGGGAGTGAGTTGACATAAAAGAAAGGGATTGTTTAATCCTGCAAGTAATTCGTATAATGCAGACAACCTAGGTAGTTTACAAAATAAAGTACAACTACTTAAAAACTTTGAAAATACAGCCAGGTATGAATGTTAACAAACACAAGATGAAGTTGAACCATAAAACATTCAGCACCCCAAAAAGCGTCGAATTGCCCAAGACAGGTGAGTGCCAAATCTGGTACCAAATTTTGTCCTGACTGCTCCGCAACAATGGGGCGAACCTTCACAACTGACCTCGGCGTGGAATGTCCTCACAGAGCATTAAATTGATGAGCCCAAAGCAACAACTCGTCTCAACAAACTACACAGGTTGATGTACAAAAAAAGTGCGTACCTACCGAATGTTTTGCAATGGTCCGAAGTAGGATAAACCAGCCTGCCAGAGACTAAAACAGAAAACAACACCTATTTAACGGCTAAATACTTGCGAAGTTAGACACTATAAGCAGTACACAGATTGCAGAAAATCTAAGAATCCATGTTCAATACCTGAATTTTGAACAAAAATTCAGTCCCAGATTCATGCTTAATTCATTGTATGTAATTACATTTCATGACAAAAATTCACTTCTGGACAATTCAACGAAAGTGGACGCCGAAAGTCCTGAATAAAAAATGGATATACGTAGTATATAAAGAGACCAAAAAGGTTTTTTAATTAAAATTTAGTAATTAAAGAAATTTGCACAGGCAAAATAACGAAATGAAACAAAAATTTATACATAGCCAATTTTACAAAACCTCGGCAAAAACCGCTGAAAAATAAGTTTGCAATATGTATATTACAATATGTATTTTTCATACATAGTAGGGATCGACCGGATCCAAAATTTTGCCGGATCCGGACCCGGATCCGGATCCAGTTTGGATCCGGCCGGATCCGGATCCGTATCCAGTCATCAAAATACATGTAAATTTTTAAAATTTTGTTCTTTGATTTTGTTAATGCTTATTGGTTTTTTCATGGGTTTGGTAATGCTTCAATGCAGGTAGTAGATTATTTAGTAATTTTGTGCAATTTCGCGGTGTTTGACACTGCAAATGAGTTAAGAAACATTTAGCCTGAAAGAAACAATTTTCACCAAGTATCTAAAGAATTTTTGAAATGTGTGGGCCGCAGCCGCAGATATGGGACAGTTCAATCAAAGTCTTTCAACAACAATTTTTCAGCAAAATCAGCAGATTAGTAGATTAGCATTACCTTACCGTTAACTTCTTACATGGACAGGCCTCGCACGCAGTGATTTTGAAAAAGTAGGAAAAAAGTTGGAACAAAAAAGTAGCAAAAAGTAGGAAATAAAAGTAGGAGTAAGTAAAATTTGAGCAAAAAGTATGGATTTTCCATACAAAACTGCATTCCATGAACCTTATATAATTGCAATGCATAAAATCAGCTATATTATATAATCAATGAACGAAGATGGATCCAGCACTGGGCACTAATAAATGGTATATACTTCATACAAGCAAAGGTCACAGTTATTCCCCGTAAAGTTGAAAAATGATTGAAAAATTAGCAGCAAAATATATACAAATTTTTAATTTTTTTCAAATTTTCTAAAAAATTTGGCATAATCTCTAACAGCTTTTAAGCTTTCTACTACAATTTCTTGCCGAAATCGTCGAACTGACACAATTAATAAATCCGTCGGTTCTACAATTTTTACAAGACGCTAT